>PVJS01025395.1:0-27895 GCA_004027185.1 Glis glis
CAACTTAGGGAGTAGTGGGGACACAAAAGGGACTCCAATTACAATGGAGAACCCTCAGTTGTGCAAGGGAAGGGGTACAAGGGAAGGGGAAGGGTAAGAAAGAAGTGAATCTATGGAATTACTGTCATAAACAATGTGTATATATGAGATTATACCAACATCATTCTCAGTGCTACATGTGGGGGGGGAGGTGGGGGGATGCAGGGGGGAGGCAGGGGGGAGGGACACCAAGAGCTGTGTGCGTGTATGTTAACACCATACATTGTGATGTGAGACTACAATGCACCAATAAAAACATAAAAAAACAATTCCAAGTGTTTGCCAACTACCTTCCTTTCCTTCTTTAGGCAGAAGCAGATAATATTAATATTAACAAAAAATAATAAATAATGCTATTCTCCCAAAGAAGGCATATTTCAATGCCTCATTTAGGTATTGGGAAAGAATGTGTTTTTCTTTGTCAAAACAAATGTAAATAAGTAGTATATCTCCAGGAAGCAAAAATAGTCTATGGGAACGTTGCAAGATACATGTTGCCAGACAAAAGCACTGCATACTTATAATGACAGGATTGAACCAGAGGTCATCCTAATACCAGCACCCCAGTGCAGAAGGTGATGGCACACTGACACAGACTTATCTGCCAATACCTGTTACCATTTGACACCTTTCCTTGACCCACACACAATTTCCTTTCTCTAAATACTAAAAACTAGAATCAAATGCATTGTCCAAATACTGTTCAGCTCCAAAGAGTACATCAAGTGATGTGTGTATGTATTATATGTATGTTTGTATCACTTTGAACCTCACTGTGATGTACAATTATGATATACAATAAAAGTATAAAAAGTGTAATTTAGATGACAGCTGAAAGGTTTTGATACTCTATAACTATTTACCTACAAGTTCATATAATATAAAGATGTCTCCATCAAAGAGCCATAAGATTAATTCAGATAGTTTTCTCCATATTTTTTATGAAGTGGAGATTTGTGATTTCCCTTCTATATTATAGTATTTTCATACTGGCAACCATTTTAAAGCAATTATATTTAAACCATAATTCTACTTACCAGTGGGCTAATTAAATAGGATTTTCTGTATTTTCTAAAATGGTTTTCATGTGATACAATTTAGTGTATTTGTTGTTTTTATTGTCTTTCCCAGACCTCATCAATTCAAGATTTATCATTCCCAGAGAAATTTCATTTATGATTTAATTCTCCATCACTCTTCCTTGAACTATCTACAGTTTTGAGTTTCCTTCCTCTCTAGTATACAATATCACACATACTCACAAACAGGTCTGAAGAGTTCCTTCCCTTGGTCATCCTTACTTTGCTACAGGTAATTAGAACTTGATCTCCCATTGAGTGAGGGCTGTGCCATTTCCACCAGGACTGCCTCCCAGACTACTGGTTTCTCTGGATGACTGGTGATCTCTGGCTTTTCCAGTCCTCTACAGTTTGCAACTGGGGAAGCATATTGAGGCACTGCCAATCACATTCACTTATTTTCTATGAGCAACTAGTGAGGACTTCGCTGAAGTCAAGATATATGTTATTTACACCAGAATCACCAACTCAGCCCTGCCATTGAATCCTTTAGAGAGGTCATTTTATATTCCAACACTGTACTTGTCTTTCCTTGGTAAAATGACTCCTATTTTAGGAGTATTCTTTTAGGTAGCTGGATATGACACTGTGGTTGATTCCTAAAAAATAAATGCTACTAAACAACAAATTGTCACAAGGTGTATTGTTAGCCATTATATCCTCACAGCCTTCAAACAGATCTCATATGCACTAAGTACACAATAAATAGATTAGGAATTGTATTTAATTTACTTGACAGTGGGCAGACGAATGCCCAGACTTTATTGGTTATACTTACAAATATACTAGAATCAAAGACTTTAGGCCCAAAGATGTTGGTAGGATAGCTTTTGTACTTTAAATAGAGTTTTGTTATCACTAGTACACACACCTTCCACCAGGATAAATAGGTCAGACATGTTCTAACCCAATTATGAATTGGCAACTGAACTTAATAGACTCTTCTTAAAAGAAGAAATACAAATGGCCAACTAATACATAAAAAGTTCAACATCGTTACCAATCAGGAAAATGCAAATCAAAACTACATTGAGATTCCATCTAACTCCAGTCAGAATAACAATCATCAAGAATACAAACAATAATAAATACTGGCAAAGATGTGAGGAAATAGAAACTCTTATACTCTGTGGGATTCCAAATTAGTCCAACTGCTATGGTGTTTCTTCAAAAGACAAGTAATGGAACCATCATATGACTCAGCTATATCAGTCCTCAGTATTTTTTCAAGAGAAATTAAAGTCATAATGCTGAATTTTTACATACATATCCATGTTTATGGAAGCACAATTCCCAAGAGCCAAATTATGGAACCAATCTAGGTATTTGTGAATAGATGAAAATGTAGTATATTCACAAAATGGGTATTTACTCAACCATTGTGAAGAACAAGATTATGCAGGAAAAGGGGTAGAACTAGAGAATATTATAAGTGAGATCAGGCAATTTCAGAAAGTCAATTGTGGTGTTTTTTCTTTCATATATGAAATCTATAGAGAAAATAGGAAACAAAGGGACTTCAGATAAATGAGGCGAGTGACCAGTAGTATAGTGGAAGGGGATTTGGGGAAAAGGGTGAGGAGAGAAAAAAGAAGCTGGATGAAGAAACCAGTTCAAATAATGCTACGCCCATATAAGAAGATATCACTACCAGGCTGGGCGTTGTGGTACATGCTTGTAATCCCAGTACTTTGGTAGGCGGAGACCGGAGGATCTGGGTTTGCGGCCAGCCTCAGCTCTGTCTATGTCTCTGTCTCTGTCTCCATCTCTCTCTCTCTCTCTCTCTCTCTCTCTCCTTAGTGAGGCCCTCCGCAACTTCGTGAGACCCGGTTTCAAAATAAAGTATAAAAAATAGGGCCGGGGGTGTAGCGCGGAGGTAGAACGCCCCCCGCGTTCAATCCCCCGTACCGTAAAAAAAAAAAAAAGAAGATATCACTACCAATATCAATAACATGTACAGGGAGTGAGGAAGTGGGGTGGGATCCAGAAGGAATCACACTAAGTGCTGTGTGCATGTATGTTTGTATGACATTGAACCTCAATATTATGTATAATTACAATACAATAAAAGTATACTACGTATTTAAAAAGAAATTTAAATTTAAAAGTAAACAATAAGAATATTCTTCTAATATGTTGTTGAGTGGGTAAAATGTCTTTTGAATTATTTACTATGATTTATTGCTATGCACATAGAAAGTTAAACATAAAAATATGAGATTTTTTAGTGTGGAATTTGATCTTCCTATCTCTTTGTATGTGTGTGCATGTCTATCTCTGTCTTTATACACACATAAGCACACATATGTATATACATGAACATTTTGGATCATGTATGTATATAAATGTGTATATGTGTATGCCTTTATAAAATAAGATCTAAAGATTTCTGAGTGCATAATGGACATGGTACCTTTAAATCCATTATATTATCTACTTCATTGCAAAGTACAGATGGAGGATACATAAAAGACCAAAATACGTCAGGTATGGTAGCCCATGCCTGTACTCTCAGGACTTGTGAGGCTGAGCAAGGAGGTTCATGGGTTCAAGGTCAGCCTCAGCAACTTAGTGAGACCCTGTTTCAAAATAATAAAATAGAATTGAGGATGTAACTCAGATAGAATGCCTTCAGGTTCAATCCCCAGTAGCCCCCTATACACACAAAAAGACCAAAATACACAATACAGCAATAAAAAGTAAAAATTATTTTAAATATCTGATTGTGTTGTGACTATATTATCTATGAAAATTCAACTTCTTGGCATTTTTATAAATATGTTTTTGTGACCTTCCTCTAGAATATATTATAGATTTGGTAACACTTTGGCACTCTGAATTAAACACAGTTGGATACTACAAATAAAAATCTTTGCTATAGCCGTTTTAATGATGCACAAAGCCAAATAGCAATGTCTGTCATGTATTTAGAGTTTTTCTATTGCAATACAGGTTTTCAGTTCGATTTGTAAAAAATCATAAATTATTTTAAGGGATTAATATATGCATGATTACTGGAGCAAGCAATATTAAGATGCATACTAAGCATCTTTATGAAACTTTATTTTTTTATGGTCTCAGAATTCAAGAAAGTACTAAAAAAATTTCCAAAAGCAATAATAACTGGGAGAATGCATACAAACAAATTCACAATTGTGGGTTTAAAGGATATAGGAGCTAAATAAAATTGCTCCTAATATCCAAACATAGAACAACTTAAGCAAGAAAATAATGTAGAATTGGAAAATAATGTAATATTACACAAAGCATAAAATATATATTCTTAAATCCATACTAATAAAATTTCAAATAGATAAATAAACATTGAGAAACAGACAAACCTCCTATACCAAAGAACTGAAATAACTAGATATTCTACTCTCCACTAAAGTGTAACTTCCCACTCCTTAAGTGTGGACTCTGCATAATGACTTCCTTCCAAAGAGCAAAGCACAGTAGCTAGCTGCCATGGTACACACCTGCAATCCCAGTATTTTGGAGGCTGAGACAAGTGGACTACAGGTTCAAGGCCACCCTTGGCAACTTAATGAGGCTCTTAGCAACTTAACAAAACTTTTTTATTATTTCAAAATAAAAATAAAGAAATAAAAAGTGCTGGGGATATAGCTTGGAGGTTGAATGACCCTGGGTTCAATCACCAGAACCAAAAATAAATAAATAAATAAAACCAAAAAACAAGAAGCACAGCATGGCAAGGGATAAATAAGCAACCTCATGGTACTATGCTCTTCCAAACTCGTGTGCATAGACTTAGGCAAGCTTTGGGAAACTTCATGCATCCCTTCTTTTGTCCCTTCAATTGTGGCAAATGGAGCCATATGTGGTTTAATAGGGGCTAGCTATTTAGATAGAGTATTTTTTAAACTGTTTAATTCATATAGATATTATTAAAATAAATGTTGCTATTACCATGTTTTTATACCTAAACTGAATGACCATGAATGGTGAATATATTATATTTTATACCTAAACTGAATGACCATGAATGAATGGTGACTATAAATAGCTTTTTCTTCCTATTTTAATTTTCTAGTTTTTAGGCATCTGTCCTTCATAGGGCATCTAATCTTTGTACAGACAAGTAGAAATGTTTAGATAACATACATGGGATTTTTAGAGGAATTTTAAGATTTTTTTGTAAAATTCTTATCACAGTGTTTTCAGAAAATAACCTGTATATGCTTCAAAACTGCATCTTAAATCAGGATTTATAAGGATAAAAATATTAAAGAAACCAATCTCTTTCAATATACTCCCAAGGAGAAAATTTTTTTTCATTTTTATTTGTTAAGATAACAGGGATGATCCTAGCTTTCTATATTACAAGGGAGGAGATGGTCCCTAAACACTGAAACTCATTTGAGTGGGGGAAGGAATTTGAAACTTATATTGAATGTGTTTCCATTACAAACCTTCAATGTATCATATATTTTAATGCATTTTTATGCTTTCAAGCCATCATTTTGCTTACTTGTTTTCATTTTACCATACACATGTAATTTAGCATTTTCTCCTATGAATGAAAATCACTCTTTACAATGAATCTTGGGAGTCCATTTTAATTTTGCTTTGTATATTTGATGGCTCTTACCAGAGCCCAAAGATCTCTCTGTTTTCAAAACTAAAGTCTGTGTCTGGTGCTCTCAGTGGAGTGTTGAACACACAGAGAATTGGCAGTGGTTGAGAAACTGATATTTCCTTAAATTGTATTTAAATAAAAACTGTGTAATACTTGAAAGTTCACAAAATAAAAACCTCAGGGGGAGAGTTTTTATTTAAATTTTCATATGCATGAGATCTTGGAACATATTATAGATATTAACATAAGAAACCCTATTGATTTTCTCCACTATAAACAAAAGAACACATTAGCATCAACAGATACTTTTAATTAATTACCTTTAATAAGCATCAATTTTATGAAGTGTTGGACCCAATGATTCTACTGAATAAGCAATGACCACATTGGACAGGAGTGGTTCGTGCTGCAAACATGGCTTGGTTAGAATTCCCCTCCTGTTCAGGGCTGCTCCCTAACTGCATTGATGTAGACTGTGCCAGGATCAAGGGCAGAACACCAGAAGGGACCAGGACATGTACATATGGGGCACATTGCACTTCTCACCTTCTGGGAGGGCACACCAATCATTTACTTTTGGAATAAAAGTCTTTGTTTATAATAAAAATTCAATTTTGTGAACTTTATTATGTGTTTCCTTTTTGCCATTTATAATTTATAATTTGGTTTACAGTTGTTTTTTATTTTTAGAATCTGACATGAGCTAAGAAAGTTCCTCCTTTTAAAAAATAAATTTGTCATGCTTTTGAAGGATATTTTCAAATTTTCTAGAGTACATGTATCCAAATGTAGAGTTACTGGAACTTAAGTTTTAGACAATACATGGACTTTTATCATTCAACAAAGAAATATAGAAGTAAATAGATAGATTATTAGTAAATAGGTGTCTCTATCTTTTTCTTTTCTTTTTAATGATATTTTGAAGAATCCTAACACTGCTTAGCTAGCCTATTAGTAAGAGCTTAGAATAATGAAACCAAAAATCATTGATTTATATACTTTAAAGCAGATTGAAGTTATAAAAGCCATGAAATATATTTTATAGTCATAGGCAATTCATATGGCTCTAAAGAGTGACAAGAATAATAAAAATCCTCTTAATTATAAAATCAAGTCAATGGATAAATGAATGAGATCAAGTAAACTATTGCCTAACCATCATTTTAAAACCCAAAATCTCTGAAAATAAAAATTCTTTTGGAAGTATGTGACAAACTTTTAACTACACAATTTGAATTGAATTTATGAGATACTAGGTAAACTCTCTTTTTGCCATCTTTTTCTTCCCTGTACTTTGTGCAATCAATTACCTTTCTGTAATCTAAAAAATATGTTTTCAAAATGTGTTTGGAGCTTCAATATAGATTATTGAGTCAAAGTAAGAAATACACATTAAATTATATATTTTATTTTTTAAATTGCTACTTTTTACTACTTTGTTTTTGATCATTTTTTATGTCTCAGTGGAGGACTAATATATTGTTGTTTCCTGCAGTAGACCAGGGGTTCAATATATTCTTGATGATTTACTATTCATTAAGTGATGGCAATGGCCAGATTTGGAGTCATCATACTAAATGCTTTCAAATAGGTTATTAAATTTCATTAAAATCGGAATCATATGTTCTAAAGTATATAAAATGCTTAGCATATTTTTATTTGCATTCAATTGTATATTTGTGAAGTGGAATATGCAAGTTATAATTAGGAAAATATGCACTTTTTTGTTTGTTTTATTTTGTTTTATTGTGTTGTTGTTGTTATTTTTGTTTTGTTTTGTTTTGGTGGTACTGGGGATTCCAGAGCCTTGTACAGGGGAAGCAAATGCTCTTACATTGAGTCAATCTTCCAGCTCACATCTTTTTTAAAGATTGTTTTCACTAATAATGAAGATTAAGCAGGATCAAAATCCATTTATTCTTCTTTGAAATTATGTCAGTAGCAAAAGAAAAAAGTGCAGCACTGCTAATAACAATAATTGTTGGAAATAATGCTTAATCTTTACTTGGTGTTCTTGTAAGCACTTTACATATTTTAACTAGTGTTACTTTTCCAGAAAACCTTACAAGTTAAATACATTATTGTTTAAGCCTTTCTGTAAATAAGAGAATCTGAGACATGTACTCAAGGTATTTGCTGAAGGTGATGCAGCCAGTAGATTATGTGTATGTGTGCTTAACTATGATGTATTCTTAACTATTGAGTTCTATTCTACTGGAAGCCAATTACATCTAGGGATATTTTACTTGATCAGCAACACAGCATTTTTGGAAAATAATTTTCTCTTTTAGAGATTAATTGCTCACCAAAATACTACGTGTAATATACATTTTTATCTTCCAAGATTGTTTGGTGGTTGATTGATAAACAGCTCTGCCATGGGGTCAAAAATTGAGTATTTCATTCTAACATATAAGCATTTCCTGTTCATATTTCATTAATGTGTTTTACATATCATTTTCTAAACTCAAAATATCACAAAGAAAGAATTTTTTGAAAGTGCTAATGGTCTTTTTAATTAAAATTCGATGTGTAGGTTCAAATTTTTCTTTGAATCTAGGGAATTTTTTTATTCTTTTATGTCTCCTGAAACCGTAGCAATTAGTAATAGAGATATGGTTTAAAGATTGGATATTCCTTTCAGAAAAAAAAAAGTTGTACATGATTTAAGGGATGAAGCTTACATAAAATTGCCTTATTATCACCATGTCTCTACATAATATGTGCTGAAAAACAATGCGGTCCAACATGCCTAATTACCTTGAAGACATTGAAAGATATGCTGTGTTCACCAGACAGCTCTGCCTGCATTTCCCAGAGCATCCAAACAATTACACGTGAAATTTAATCATGCGAAATGCTTCTGAGTTAGGTAAAACACCAAACTATTGTTCTCATATGATAATTACCCATTCCTAGAGGAATTCCCCACTTGTCATTCCACTTCTTTCAATGCTCTGCTGAACTCTTTTCTGTTTTGTTTTCGTATTCCCAGCTGCTACTCAGTTCTTGGCTCTGACAGCTGGATTATGAGTGGTATTTGAGGTTAATTAAATCAGTGATGAATTTTTAAATAGAGGCATAAAATGAGGGCAGCAGCAGGATATAAGAAAAATCAAACTTGCTGACTGTAGTCCAGGGGAAACTAAGCATGATGTCCCAAAGAGAGGAGCTGTGCCTGTCAGAACTGTTCAGAACTGTCTTAGGGAAGTGAATGTCTACTCAAACTGGACAAGCTGTTGCTCATTTGCCATCACAAACAACATGGTACCAGATTACTCTAATTATTAAGGCCACAGAAAACATTGAAAATACTGATATGATTTCTAAATTTTTGTTTACTTTTTGTTTAGCATTATTTTTTACATGACTATGATTCCACACATATAAACCTTACTGTTTTTTGTACTGAAAGTCACATATCAAAATTAAGAGCACAAAGCTTCATGAAAAACTATGAACTGATGTTGGGGTGGTTTAAAATGAGCTCTAGAACTATACTTTGTAAAAAGTACTTAGTTATTCTCACTTTTTTCAAGATGAAAATCTTTAATATATCATCTTTTTTGATTCTGCACAGTGAAAGCTTCTTTGTAGTCTAAACTTTTTTGTTTTCATATTTAAATCTCATATTAAATTTAATATGTTATGGATTTTTTTTGCGGTACCAGGGGTTGAACCCAGGGGCATTCTACCTCCAAGTTACACCCCCAGCCCTATTTTTTATTCTTTATTTGGAAACCAGGTCTCAGGAAGTTGTGGAGGGCCTCACTAAGTAGCTGAGGCTGGCCGCGAACCCAGATCCTCCATTCTCTGCCTCCCCAGTACTGGGATTACAAGTGTGTACCACCACGCCCGACGTATGTTATGGGTTTTAATTATTTATTTATTTATTTATTTATTTATTTATTTATTTATTTTTGTGGTACTAGAGATTGAGCCCAGAGGTATTTTACCTCTGAGCTACACCTCCATCCCTATTTTATTGTTTTTATTTTGAAACAGGGTCTTAATAAGTTGCACAGGGCTTCACTAAGTTGCTGAGGCTGGTTGTGAACCTGTGATCCTTTTGTCTCAGCCTCCCA
Source organism: Glis glis (assembly GCA_004027185.1). NCBI lineage: Eukaryota > Metazoa > Chordata > Mammalia > Rodentia > Gliridae > Glis > Glis glis. The sequence continues at coordinate 9,804 of PVJS01025395.1, forward strand.
AGTTTTGGGATTACAATCATGTGCCAAAACATCCAGTTAAGCTATGGATTTTAGATTTAGTTTTTATATTTACTTCAAAGTCCCATAAGGCAAATGAAGAACCAATTCTCTGCAGCTATTAGCATCTCTTAGAACACTGTAGTAATATCCTATAACATGATGATTACTCTTTACCAGTTTATTTGTCCTTATTTGCAAATAATATTTGTATAAATATTTTAGCATATTTTATTATAAATGAATTGTTGTATTTGACACATTCTTTTTTTTGTGGTACTGAGGATTGAACAAAGGGCCATTCTACCTCTGGACTACACCCCTAGTCCTATTTTTATTCTTTATTTTGAAACAGGGTCTCACTAAGTTGTGGAGGGCCTCACTAAGTAGCTGAGGCTGGCTGCAAACCTGGATCCTCCAGTCTCAGTCTCCCAAGTACTGGGATTACAAGTGTGTACCACCATACCCTGCTGTATTTGACACATTCTGATTTAACAGATTACTTGATGTATTTCATCATTCATTCAGTTCTGTCTTTGGAATGAATGATTTTTGTGGAATTAAAAAGTGAGAAATAGGAGTTGGTGAACCTAACAACTGAAATGTGCTGGAAAGAACATTGCAATGAAGAGAGATAGGCAGAAATGTTCACAAACCCTATGAATATGTCACCTAGAATATGTTGTTGAATATTCTCACACAGCCATAGGATGAAATTTCAAGATGTCAGGCAAAGAATGACAGGGAAGATAAAATGGCAAATTTTCAAGAGCCTACAGAAAGGAGAAAATCTTTTCTAGCTGCTGTTCTGATAGAAGACTAATATCTAGAATATATAAAGAAATTAAAAATCTTAAAAACAAAAAGCCAATAAAAATGGTCAATGGAACTGAATAGAAAATTCCCTAAAGTAGGAATATATTTGACATCTAAACATATTTTTAAAAAGTTCAGTATCACTAGCAATCAGCGAAATGCAAACCAAAACTACACTGAGATTCCACCTAACTCCAGTTAGAATGGCAATCATTAATAATATAAACAATGAAAAATGCTGGTGAGAATATGAGAAAATAGAAACCATTATACACTGTTGGTGGAATTATAAATTAGTACAACCACTATGGAGATCAGTGTGAAATTTCCTCAAAAATGAGGACTAGAACCACCATATGGCCCAGCTATAGAACTCCTTGATATCTTTTCTAAATAATTAAAGTCAGAATACTATAGTGATACATGCATAACCATGTTTATAGCAGCACAATTCACAACAGTCAAATTATGGAACAAACCCAGGTATCCACCAACAGGTGAATAGATAAAGAAAATGTGATATATGTACTCAATGGAATTCTACTAAGCCATAAATAAGAACAAAATTATGTCATTTGCAGAAAAATATATGGAACTGGAGAATAGTATGCTGTGAGATTAATCACTCTCAGAAAGTCAAGGATATGTTTTCTCTCATACATGGAAGCTAGAGAAAAAAAGAGGAAACATAGGGGCTTTAAATAATACAGAAAGAGATTTACAGAGTAGTTGAAAGGGATTAGGAGAAGGAATTAGGGAGAGGAAGAGGAAAGTAAAAAGAAGGAAACAGTTTAAATAATACTATGGCAGTATGTAAAGATATTACTACCAATATTACTAAATCATGTGGAGTAGGAGGAGTGGGAACTGGTATGAGATGTGGAGGAGAACACACAAAGGGGTGTGTGTGTGTGTGTATTATCACATTGAACCTCACCATGATGTATAATGCAATTCACTAATATAATATTAAAAACAGAAAAATCACTCAATAAAATACTATAATCTCAACAACATTATCAGGGCTATTATACAAACTGGATTTGTTTAGTCCTAATCATTTTGTTTTGTATTTTCTTTATAAATCTTTGTCATTGTTTGTTAACATTACATATGTACAATTTCTAACAGAATAACCTAAACTGTGTTTTTATAGCCATTACCTGGAAATCAGAAAAGCTAGAATATTGACCCTTAGTCATTAACAAGGATTGGTGAAGCTGACCTACTGGGTGTTCAACAGCTGGGACTTAGAGAATAATCAGGAAATAAAAGAGCTAAAAGAGCTAAGAAGAGAACAGTCAATATTTTGACCCTTTCCCTCCAAGGTCCAATAGGACCCAGGCAATTGATGGGAATCCTAAGAGCTCTATAATTCTGGTAATTCACACCCCAATTAAAGTGATGTAAAGACCTCAGAGACTAAAGAGTCACCAGTGCATGTTCTGTAAAAAGAAGGGTCACTTTTTTATTGTAATTTTTATTGCAAAACAAATATACAACTTGGAATGGATTTGAGGCAAATTGTGCCATAAGCAGATTTTCGTGAAGTGGCTAAACAAAGTTTAAAAAGCAAGTAACAATAAAAGAAAATGTTCCTGGTACAAGACCAGCAGTACAAAAAAATATATATGAGTACCTGGATAATATTCCCATTTTGCAATAGGGCAACTTTTAAGTACATATTGTTGACTGTCCGTAATCCATGTAGTTACAACTCCACACTTCAACAACATGCTGACAATTCCTAAGGAAATCTATTTTTAAAAAGGCATAGCCCAGATGTTCCCTCATTTGACCAACTCCATCTAAGTTTGGATGTGCAGAGTGGAGCGAGCAAGCCGAGTGGTTGTGTGGTCATATCTCAGAAACTGGTAGTGCTTGCAGCATAGCTGACCAACTGACTGAAGAGCAGATTGCAGAATTCAAAGAAGCTTTTTCACTATTTGACAAGGATGGTGATATAAATATAACAACAAAGTAGTTGGGAACTGTAATGAGGTCTCTTGGGCAAAACCCCACAGAAGCAGAATTACAGGACATGATTAATGAAGTAGATGCTGATAGTAATGGCACAATTGATTTCCCTGAATTTCTGACAATGATGGCAAAAAAAATGAAAGATAGGTAGTGAAGAAGAAATTAGAGAAGCATTCACTGTGTGTGATAAAGATGGCAATGGGTATGTTAGTGCAGCAGAGCTTTGCCATGTGATGACAAACCTTGGAGAGAAGTTAACAGATGAAGAGGTTGATGAAATGATAAGGGAAGCAGATATAGATGGTGATGTCAAGTATACTATGAAGAGTTTGTACAAATGATGACAACAAAGTGAATACATTGTAGAGAATGTGTTAAATTTCTTGTACAAAATTGTTTATATGCCTTTTCTTTGTTTGTCATTTATCTGTAAAAGGCTTCCACCTTACTATAAAAAAATATGCATGTATAGTAATTAGGACTTCATTCCTCCATGTTTTCTTCCCTTCTTATTTTCATTGTCCTGAAACCTTATTTTAGAAAAAAGAAGTGTCATTGAAGAAGGAAACATTTCCAATGCTTCAAGGGAAGTCATGTGGTTAGCAAGACCATGACCAATCCTGGCACATGGCACAACTGGTCAAGGAAAAGCCTCACAAAGTACTTAAGAATAACCCTGAAGAGCATTAACTAACCTTAACAACAAAATACTTTTATAAAAATTTATGTTTGCTCAGCAAAGGGCTACCTACTTGGTCTTGAATATCTATAAGTGTGCTAATTGAAGGTATAAAAAGAGGGACAAAATTATGGAGTCATTTAAAAGAACTCCACATAATTACATTATAATTTATAATGGTACTTCTCTTTTTAGACCCACCAACAGGATATGTCACTGATGCCCAAAACCTGCCTCCAATAGAGTCCTTATAGATGCTATGAAACAATACTTATCCTTCTTGAAGTTTTACAAATCTAGGACCACGGTAAACCTAATGCAAACAAACAACCCCCCACCACCAACAACAAACAAGATGCTTGATTTACAGATGGCTCTGCCAAATATGTGAAAACAAGAGACTGATAGTTATGGATAACCCTTATAATAAACAAATTATTAGTACTAATGGACAGGGGATAGTATTCAAAATGCTAAATTGTATACTGTGTTTGTTTTTGTTGTTTTGTAGAGTGAATTATACTATAATCAGCAGAGATTTGTCAACTATACCCAAGATTCCATCAAGGGAATACCTACACAGCTAGATGCCACCAGTAGGATAACCTGGGAAAATCATTTAGCTCTAGATATGAATTTGCTGAGGATACTGGATTTGATGACACCTCTGAGAGCAAAAGTTATCATATGCTAACAGAACTTGAAGACTAGTAGTGTACAAAAAAAGAGAGGAGAACTGTGAGAATAATTAGATCTTTTCTATCAAAGAAATAGCTTGACAGGCTCTATTTTGTAGAACCACCATTGGGTAACTTTGTGTGCTCCTGTATTTTTTGTAAAGATAGACTTTCCTGGAAATTTTGAGTGCCAACCCCTCCGCCGGCATCCTCTTCAGCCAATGCAATAAAGACTGTGAGGCCACATTCCCACCAATAGGAACAACAGCACAGAAGCTTCACATTGAAAATAAAATACTCAGCAGTTTTCTGCAACATTGTTCTTGCCTACCTGATTTTACTGGTGGCAGGATCTCTTTTTGAAGAAAATAAAATTTGCCTTGCTGAGCCATTTTCAGATATGTGTCTTTTCTTATGACACCAGAAAAATTTATTTCTAACATTTTGAATATAATTTTCACCTATGCCAAAATAACAGTGCTTGTTTAATTATAAAATATACCTGGAAAAAACAATTAAAATATGTCACTTCTAAAAATACTACTGTTACTTATGGATAAGCAAGTGAATCTGGCTGGAAAACCCTGCCTCTTTCTGTTCTTAACCACCCTCCACATGAGAAATAAGCAAACAATATTAAAAGGAAAGATAAATTTGATGCAGTTTAATCAAACTGGGGAGAAGCATCAAGATTGTTTTTCTGCTGGTCTTACAGAAGCAGTTACAATTTATAAAACAAAGCTCAGAAGGTATATACATATGTAGATTTATTTAGGCAGTGCTTGCCAGAGAACTCCTTAGTTTCTAGCTTCCTTGGCTCCTGGCCAAATTGAGGGGTGATTTATGTTTCCCCAGTATTTAGTTGAAACACCTCCTCAGCATAGAAAAAGAGTTAATTCTGAAGTGGCAACTCAGCTTCCTGAGACTACTTTTTGCTTTTTTGTTTCTAATTGTAGTGATGGCTGGTAGTTCTTACTTTGGAACAATTTACCTTCCTCCAGAATATTTATAGAATTGTATGTTGTTATAGTATTGACCTCATACCCCAAGGAAACAGTGAATGATAACAAAATCCCCTGAGTTACGACAGATGGTTTTAGAGTTTAGATTTTCCATCAACATTATATTTCAACATATGCAAAACAAAGACACATCAGCCTTTGAAGTGTAAATTAAGTGCTTTTTGAATTAAGATGTGATGTGATTTTCAGACAAGAAATAAATGTTATGCTGGCCTTAAGCAGGGATATGTTTTTAGCTGAAAACTACATTTTCAAAAGTAAATATATAAAATGGGTAAATAGGTATATTGCTGATAAGAAGCCAATGTAATTAAAAATATACCCATCTTAAGCTCAAATTTTAATATATAAAACCTTAGAACATTTCTTAATCTATGATTAGTGTGCATATATATTTTGAAGTATCAAAGACATTGTTATCTGTCTCATCACACATTCAATGCTAAGTAAAATATAACTTTAGTGGACAGTCAATTGAATATAAATTATAAACACATAAAACTAGATTCTAAAATTAAACACCAATGGAGTACACATCTATTAGCAATACGTGCATGTGTATTGATGTGGTCATTTTAACCACAAATTTGAATTTAGCTTTCATACAAATAATAGACTTTTTTTGGTTTAATAGTCCTCACTTCAACCACCTGATCATTTTATGCAACATGAATAACAGGAATAAAATTTTAATTTCTTCCCAGGTCTCTCTTTTTTCTCTCTTGAATCCATTCATTATATTTTCAACAGCATCTCCACTCACCCCACTAACACAGATCTGTTGCTTTTTTTTTCATTTACTTTCTTAAAAATACCCAGTGGTTCTCACCTGCTTAAAATAAAATTTTAAGCAGATCAAATTTCCTTAGCAAATTGTTATGGTTTGGGATAATGACACTGTGGTTTCTTGTTCTTGGCTAGTTTAGAAAAAATAGCTAGAACTGCTGCAAACTTAAACAAGATTTTATTATTACAGGCAGAAAGGTGTGGGGGACAGAGTAAGGAAAGCACCATATCAGAGAGACAGATGTGATGGAGTGTCTCACAAGTGAGACACTATTTTCCTTTGAAAATGCAGTCTTTTTTATATGAATTTGGTATCTTGTCCCTCCTATCCTGTTAGACAATAGTCTTTGTTTCCCACCAAAAAGTAGGTCCAGCCCACTTTGTTATCTTTGCTGTGTTAGCTTTTTCGGTGGACCCTTATGTTTATTTTTAAAGGATAGACTGTTTTGACATCACTGATCATGCGACTGCATGGCCTGCATTGTTCTTTGATCATTTTTACTAACTCTTTAGAAACTCTTGATACTTATGTCTTGTGTAAGTTTTAAATTTTTTATCACTTATGGTAACTTGTCTGCTTAACAACCCCTGAGGTTGTTGGCTTATTTGGTAACACGGGAGTATGGCTTTCTAAAGAAGAGATTAACTACTTTTGTATTATTATTAACAATCAATATTGGGTTTAGGTAGCCTGCTTTTTCATCTTTTTATTTGGTCTCGACTTTGTGAGGGCCTGTGGAATTCTTTACTTCTAAGTGCACTTCTCAGTATTCAGTGCCCTTCACCTTATCTTACAGCCCTGGGTCTAACAGCCAGATTTTAGCTGACCAAGGTCAACCTTGGAGCTCTTGGCTGACAGCTTAGATGAAGAAAAGCTTTTTTTGTTTTGCCTTTATGAAAGCTTGTTGTTATTAGTAATTAATACTGCCCTTATTAGCAATCAATACAGGGTCAATCCCCATCAATCCCCCCTCTTTTTATTAACTTGCATACATCCATAGGCAAAGGAATGGGGGTGACAAAATCAATTTGGCTACTTTTGTACTGAGAGGGAGCAGAGTGGGACCTCAACCTTAGGGGTGCATGTAAGCAGCTTGTCTGGGGGAAATTATATTGGCTGATATCTCGGGTCACCACAGCCATCCAAGAAGTTCTGGTAGATGTTCATCTTCAGTGTTATTTGTAGTACATTTTTAAGTCTGATAGCTTTAATTCTGTTGGAAACAAAAACAGACTCTAAGAATTAGCAGTCATAGTCTAAACATGAGTATTAGCAGAATGGCAACCAGGGCTCCCAAGAGAAGTGGGCTTACTAGAAGATCACTGGAAACATTTTAACTAATTTTGAAATAAAAACATCTTTATAATATATATACTATTTTATAATTGTATCTACCACAGACATTTTGTGATGTACTCAAACCTTTTATGACTTGCTTTTAATCTTTTTATTTTACCCTAGTCTCTCTTTTCCCATTTGAGATATTAGGATAAACTTTACTTTACTATGTAAGATAGTTTTCATTTTCAAAATATTTTAAAACTTTTTTATTAAAAACTCTATTTATGTATCTTTTTATACCTCTCTTTATTTTTATATATTAGTTTTTGTCTTGATTTATTTACTTTACATTTTGAAAATTTTTTTACAAATTAAAATCATCTATTAAGTTTTACAGTGGCCTGAACTTTAAAATTATCTAGGACTGACTGAAATAGTAAGCCTTTAAGCAACTTATCTCAGCAGAAGCAGAGCAGCAAAAGAAAAAAAGACAGCATGGAGGCTTTTGGGGGGGAATTTTTTTGGAATGATGCAATGGTCTTATAGACAAAAGGGGTGTAATTTTAAACAGGACTAGTGGTAAGATTTGTACCCAAGTTAGTTTGGCTTCCTGACATCTCTTTTTAATGGAAGAGCTGACGTCTCTGGTATAATTAAGAATAAGAGAAGTGGAGGTCACCCCAGGAGCAGGCTAATTTTGCACTTTATGAGAGGATATTAGGCCAGGGGAGAAAGGTAGCATGGAGAATTTGGTGCTTGTGTCTATGATGAACCAGACAGGCTGTGATCCAACTTTTAGGGTTTCCCAAGGTTTTTTACCCTTAACCCAGGTGGTAGGAGCCTGGAGAGGTGGCCTTGGGATCCATCACTGGGGGCCTGGAGTCAAGGACACCAGATACCTCTGGATCTGGGGGGGGCACTTAGATTTCTAGTGGTCCCCTTTGTATTATGGGCAGGGCTTTGGAGGGAATTTGTTACCTCCTTGTTGAGGACATATATGCTTGGAATATCCTGGCTTAAAGCAGACCTGAGCCTGGGCTTCTGTGGAATTGGTGTCTATATGTATGGCAGTCAGGAATATTCTGTGGTATTTTTCTTTTTGTTTTTTTATTTTTAAATTTTTGTTATAATATATCAAATTGACAGTTAGTGTTAGTTGGTCTAAAGTAGATCTTTTTGGATCCAGCAGTTTTTGGAGCTTCTTTTTCTAACATTAGGTGCAGACTGGGTTAAAAATTTATTTTTAAGGATGGCCTCTCCCTTTTTTTAGTTTTTGGAGTTAAATTAGTGAATATGATCATGGCTTTTTAAAGTCTGTCTAGGAAGGCCATTGAGGACTTATTTGGGCCTTGATATATGGCTATTAACTGCTCATAATTGAGGCACTAAACTTTAGCCTTTTTTAGTCCTTTTAGTATATAATATAAATAATAATTGTTGTCTACCTGATGGGCTCTCTCATAAACTTCTTTCCTTTTTAAGGATGTTAGGGTTTGATCTAGGAGCAGTTGTATGTCCCTCTAAGTGAGGTAATACAAGGAGGTCAGTAGCTCAAAGGCCTGTATATATTGGTCAGGGTTGGTGGTAAAGCTGCCAATGTCCTTATTTGATCTCCTTAAACTAAGCTATTGAAAATGACTTATGAGTTTTAACTTTGTAATTTTTGGATAAGTCCAGGTAGTACTGGAGATAAAAGAACAGTTGAAAATAAGTCACTGCCCCAAATTGCCCTCCTTCTTACAAAATAGATATAACTGAAGGATGGTATTATAGTTTAGGAATTTTTGATGTGGCCAGGTTTTTTATCCCCCAGAAAGTATTGTGTCCACACTTGAGTGTAGAAATAAATCAGAGTGTTTTTTAAGGGACTTGGAGACAAATTCATTTGATTAAATGGCAAGAAGGTCATGGGTTAAGCTTAGGGAAAAGCAGTCACAGGTTAAGTTTAGGGAGGGGCAGCAAGTCAGTCATGGAGTAGTCCCAGGGAAGGAAAAGATAAACACTTCTGCCACAACTGCTTATTGGTCCCATCTGGTCCTTGGAAGCTTGTCTGTGTGCACACAATTTCCACTTAGCTAGGCACTATGTATCAGCCGAGCTTTCCCAGATATCAGCATCTGTAAAATGGCCAGAAATTGAGACTGTAATTTTAGTACATAGAGTGAAACATTATGAGAAGGATCTAATACTAGTAAATGATTTTCAACAAGAGACCATTCTGTATCATTATCCTTTTAAAGTACTTTTGTTACACAATATTCAGTAATATTATAATGGCATTGCAAACCCTGAAACCATCATAGGTCCTGCAATTGTTCCTCAATCCAAATCACAGAGTCTTTGAATGGCTGAATTTCCCCCAGGATATTTTGATCTATATGAACTTGATGTTTCCAGTCTCAGTAAAGTTTTTTAAAATTCTTGCAAATATTTAGTATTTTGTAATGTCTGATGTAAAACAACAGCAGTGGTAGACACAGATGCAATACTGCCAGCAAGGATGACAATTCCAGAAATCACCCATCAAATAAAATTCTTTGTCCTTTTCTTCAAGTGTGTTAATAGCCCTTGAATGTAGGTTACTGAGGGTGTCTCCTTCTAGGGTTCTCAAAGTGTAACTGGCATCCACAATGTAACAGGATTTTTTTTAAGATCATAACACTAGTAACATTTCCCATATGGTATAATTAATGCATTGTTGTAGGACACATCCTTGACATGATGTGTCATATAGGATGTCTCGGTAAGGGTTCACTAGATTAACAGAATTCACAGAATGAGTATATGAAAAGGGGATTTGTTAGATCAGCTCACAATGTAGTACTGAGTTTCGACTGCATGTGAAGAATCAGAGGAATCAGTAGCTGGTCGGGCGGTCTAAGAGCTGGAGCCTTAGGATTGAAGCAACCGCCAATTCAGTCCAGTCCAAGATGGCAAGATAAGGAAGCTCTTTGGAGAAACGATGGTGAAGTTTCAGTTCGAAGGGCTGGAGGCCGATGATCTCAGATGAGAGCAGAAGATCAAGAAGCTCTTGAAGGAAACGGCAAAGTTGGAAACTGATGATCTCAGATGAGAGCAGATGTGTTTTCTTCAGGAAGAGTCGCGGCACCCTCTACATGGCTTTCTCCTTCTTTTATCCAAGTCCTGCACCTATCAGAACCCCGTTACCCACATTTAGGGCAGGACTTCTGGTTCAATCTGCTGTTATACAACCAAAGACACATGATCTTAGGGGGGTCAAGTTGACAAACCAGACCAACTATCACATAGGGTTTCTGTCTCATTCCACTGTATTTAAATATTTCCTGCCAGAAATACATAAAGATTTAGCACACAAGCATGAAGATAAATGTCTTATGTGTGATTGATCTGTATAGTGGAAGTATCATCACTAGCATTTAATTGATAATTGGCCCTCCACACTCTCAAGGGCTACTTAATCAGCCCAATTTTCCTGGTGGGGATTTGTAATGGGCCAAAACCTATTCTCAACATAGGTGGAGACAATCCTCCTTGGACCATATCATTATACTATTTTCTTATAATTTAGTAATAAACACTGCAGAGTACCAGTTATCTCTATACTCTAAACCTAGACCTACAGCACAATTAAAACCATCTAAAAGCTTCCCATGGGGTCCCTAATCAAATAACCTCTTTCTCTGCTATAGTCATCTTTTGCAGATGGGTTGTTACACATTTGGACCATCTTAATAACTCATCTGATGGATCCCACTGTCTTCTCTGGGCACACAAAGGGTAGGTAGCTTATTGCATGTCATTAACCTGTTGCCAGGCATCAGAACCAAAACTGGTAAGAAAAATTAGTTGTGCCTTTTGATCTCCTTTTCTAGGTATATAAGCAAGCCAAGTCTGTCTTCTCAGTCTATAACATTCTGTAATGTTTCATGAAACACACAAAGGAACCTGTCTATGTTGTTCTATAAAATTATACCCATATTGAGAACTATCTCCTGTGCTAAGAAGTGGTTCTGGCAAATGTGCAGAATTGTTTAAATAAATGGTAGGTGGCAAATCAAACTGAGTAACCCTGTGAGCAATGGCAGGTTAGGGAATATGTCCCCAATATTGTATTGGTTTTCTCTGACCCATGCTCACCATGGAACTGATGATTGCCAACATCATTAGAAACACATGTTCTGGAGTTCTAGCTTGTCTCAATCTATCCAATTCTGATTTAGATCTCTAGGAGGTAGCCTTTATCTTCCCCCAAGTGATCGAGGAGCAGATCAGATGATGCAAACATCTTCAGTATCACTGTTCGAGTGACTGCCACTCGCTGGGAGGTTAACTTCAGCCTTTTTATTTCTTTGGTCATCTCCTGAGTTTCCTGTCTGATATGATTTGACATTTCTACCTGGAATCCAAACACTAACATCATTATTTTTTACACAAGCATATCCTCTGCTAAGAGTTATTAATGGAGAGGGACCTTTCCATTTTCCATCCAAGGGATCCTTCCAAAAGACCTGAGAAACAGGCTGAATTGGTGAATGAGTTTCCATTTAATACCTCTGAGATGCTCTAAGTGAATTATTGTTGGGGGCCATCTTAGCCCACGCAATGAGGTCACAATTTTGGACTAGCTCAGGTAGGTACACAGTACATGCTGAGTGGAAATTGTCAGCACGCAGACAAGCTTCCTTGGACCAGACTGGATGGGAATGAAAGGTGGACTTTGATGACCTTCTATTCTCCCTGAAATGTTTACCTTGCCCCTCCCTAGACTTGACTCATGAATGTCACACCCTAAACCTAGCTCATGACTGCCTTTTCCTAAAACTTAGCCTGTAACCCTAAACATAACTTGTGACCCCTTTGACATTTGCTTTGTTTAAACCCTTAATAAAAAAGGAGGCTGGCTGCAGGAGGTCAGGAGAATTGCCTGGCTCCTCCTCAGTTGACCCCGTTATTAAAAATAATAATTTTTGACTGAGAGTCATTCAAGCAAAGGACTTCAGCAAGCAGCAAATATGGCATCAGTCCATCACAAATCATCATCAATTTGGAAAAAAAATGAGAGTAGTAAAGACTAAAGATGAAGAATCCTTAGGGGAAGCATGGAGATTTTTATTTATTTATTTATTTATTTTATTTTTTGCACTACCAGGGATTGAACGCAGGGGCGTTCTACCTCCGCGCTACGCCCCTGGCCCTATTTTTTATACTTTATTTTGAGATCGGGTCTCACGAAGTTGCAGAGGGCCTCACTAAGGAGAGAGAGAGAGAGACAGAGACAGAGACAGAGAGAGACAGGGAGAGAGAGAGCGTGCATGAGCTGAGGCTGGCCATGAACCCAAATCCTCCGGTCTCCGCCTCCCAAAGTACTGGGATTACAAGCATGCGCCACCACGCCCGGCTTAGAGGAGATTTTTAAATTGGGGTCAATAATACAGTTTGTCTTTAGGTAATGGCCATTAAAGCATTGTTTAGGTTACTTTGTTAGAAGTTGTGTGATGATGCAGAGTTAGAGCTTGTTAGCCAGAGTAACATTAGCTAGAGTGACTCCATATTTGTTACCAGAATGATCTCCAACCTGACCCTAAAACAGGGAAGTTGGCCTTGAAAAAAAATAAACCAGGGCATTGGTAGGATAGTTTACCAATTGTCGTAACCATATTAAAACTCATTGTGTTATTGTTATCTTGCTAACCGCCTATTCTTGCTTCTGTACTTTCGTTATGCTTGGCTTGCTTGGTGTACCTGAATACTATGGGAACCACAGGGGCTTCCCACCCCCTGCTGTGGAAACCTGCCATGGGAACCTCAGTTTCACCCTGAGCTTGTATTGTATCTTACCCTATATAAGAAAATGCTGGAGGGCAGTCAAGTACTGTACTTGGCTCTCATGCCTGTGTAGTCTTACTGGCCAGTAATAAAGACTCTCATTTAACACCTTTAATGATCTGCTTGGTCTTGACTGGGATGCTACCTTGAAACATTTGGAGGCCCCAGAGAGATCTCTCAAGATCATTGACCCAAGGTCTGGTCCTGGACTCTGCCAGAGAGGGGCCAAAAGATGGACAGGAGCTCCTAGGGGAGGTGCCACCTGAGTTGTTCCAGGGCCTCAGCTAGCTCTACTTTCCTCTCTTGGATGTTGAGTGATTCCTGAGTTGACACCTTTGAGAAAACCAAAGTCGAGAGTCACCCGGGTTGAAGACCTCTGGAGGTAAGGTCAGGGGAGTGCTCTTGGGAGGACACGCAGAAGAGGTCAGATATAGCCATTGATCCAGTGTCCAGGTTACCGAGTGAGACATCACCAGCCCTAGGGTTTATGTTTTGAGTGTATGGGTGATTGGTGGCCACTGTGCATCTACCTCATTGCCTGTTTTCTGTTACGGTTGTCTGCCAGCCTGTTTGTCTGTCTGAAAGGAGTGTGCTGAAAGGAGTGTGGCAATTGTTAATTTGTCTCTGTCTTGGAGTGAATGAAGCAAAAGTCAGCTCAGTTAGTCCTCTGACTGAGTCTGAGTCTGTGGTCTCATGGCCAGGGTCCTTAAGACCACAAGAAAGGCGATCCAAGTGCGGAGACCTTGGTAAGACTGGTGAAAGCTGTCACTCCACAGAGACATATTGTGATAGTTAATCTAATTTGTCGATGTGACCGGATCATTACACACCCAAGATCATGTGACTTTGGGTGTGTCAATAAGACAATTGGTTTATGTAACAGCAGATTAAACAGAAAGTCCTGCCCTAAAGTCGGGCATGGTGGCACACACTTGTAATCCCAGTACTTTGGGAGGCGGAGACCGGATGATCCGGGTTCGCAGCCAGCCTCATCTCTCTTTCTCTCTCTCTCTCTCTCTCTCTACTTAGTGAGGCCCTCCGCAACTTCGTGAGACACGGTTTCAAAATAAGGTATAAAAAAAATAGGGCTCGGTGCATAGCGCGGAGGTAGAACGCCCCTGCGTTCAATCCCCGGTACCGCAAAAAAAAAAAGTCCTGCCCTAAATGTAGGCAGCAGGGTTCTGATAGGTTCAGGACTTAGATAAAAGAAGGAGAAAGCTGAGCAGAGGGATGCACGACTCTTCCTGAAGAAAACGCATCTGCTCTAGTCTGAGATCATCAGCCTCCAACTTCACCGTTTCTCTGAAGAGCTTCTTGATCTTCTGCTTTTGTCTGAGATCATCGGCCTCCCGCCCTTCAAACTGAAACTTCAACATCGTTTCTCTGAAAAGCTTCCTGATCTTCACATCTTGGACTGGACTGAATTAGTGGTTGTTCCGATCCTAAGACTCCAGCTCTTAGACCACTCGACCAGCCACTGGTTCCTCTGAGTCTCCACGTGCAGTCGGAACTTGGGACTACATTGCTTCAAACTGTAAGCTGATCTGATAAATCCTTTTTCCATTTACTCATTCTGTGAATTCTGTTAGTCTAGTGTAGCCTGGCCAATACAGATTTTGGTACCAGGAGGGGTTCTAGAGTAACAGAATTGCAAGAATGTATTCTCTTAGTTGATTTTCTGGCTTCTGGAACTGACTCGCCAATTTGATTAGGCCTAAAGTGAGTGAAGGCCATCCTTCAATTAGTGGGGGAGATACTGATACTCCATGGTGTGAACTGTTTAAAGCTATATGAAGGGTGGACCCTTTCGATTATTCTAACTCTCTACTTGTGAGGTGCAAAGAGTTTGGTGACTCTATATATCATACTTTTGAACATTTCTGAAATACTAAGGAATATACTGATGTTGGCTGGTTACTCCTGGCATCATTTGAGAAATTAGCATGGGAGAATGATAAGCTCCAGGACCACATGTCAGACCTAACCATTAGTCATTGTGCTTTGAAGGAGAATCTTGTCTCTTGTGGTCGTAGAATGGAAATTGCTGAAAATCAAACACAGGCCCTCATCCTGAGATTGGGTGACTTACAGCATAAGGTTCATTCTCAGCCTAGAAAGGTGTCTGCAGTTAAGGTGAGGGCACTGCTAGGAAAACCATGGGATCCTGAAAAATGGAACGGGGATGTATGGGAGGACCCTAAAGAGGCTGGGGACATTGAATCTGAACATTCTGAGGGGTTTATACTGCCAGAAGATGAGGACTCCCCACCCTCTACAGAATTGGCTTCTCTACCTTCGCCTGGTGGAAATACTCCAGCATTGCCTAGGGCAACAGAGCAAGGTAATGCTGATACCCTTCAGGACCCACCCACTCCACCCACTTTTGCCTCTAGGCCTATTAACTAGGAGCATTCTAAGTGGGCCCCTAGAGGTGAGGTACAGGTTGTGACCCATGGGGAAGAACGCGATACCCAAAAGGAACTTATTGCGTTTTCTAATTCATACAAACAGAGGTCTGGGGAATATGTATAGGAATGGATTTTAAGGTTGTGGGATAATGGTGGAAATAATATGCAATTAGATCAGGCTGAATTTATTAATATGGGCCCATTATGCAGAGATTCCAAATTTAATGCAGCAGCTCATAATGTTCAAAAGGGTACTAATAGTTTATTTGGTTGGTTAGCTGAGGTATGGTCCAAAAGATGGCTTACTGTAAATGATTTAGAAATGCTTGACCTCCCTTGGTTTTCTGTGGATGAGGGGATTCAAAGGCTGAGAGAGCTTGGAATGCTGGAGTGGATTTGCCCTTTGAGGCCTTCTCCTCCACAGTGGACACATCCAGAGGACGTTCCCTTCTCCCGTACTTAAAGAAACAAATTTGTGAGGGGAGCACCATCATCCTTAAAGGGCTCTGCTATTGCTATCCTCTGTATGCCAGAACTTATGGTGGGAGACAAAATTGATCAATTGTTAGACTTAAATGTGATGGGTATTATTGGATGCCGTAGTAGCAGGGGTCAAGTGGCAGTCCTCAACCATCAGAGGCAAGGTAGTCGTACCTATCATAATGGACAGCAGAGGAGGAGCGATGAACAGAAGGGCTTGACTCGTGCAGATCTATGGCATTGGCTGATTAGTCATGGTGTCCCCAGAAGTCAAATAGACAGGAAACCCACCAAATTCCTATTGGATTTATATAAGCAGAAAAATTCCAGGACAAACATACCAAAGTCTGACATAAATCATAAAAGAAGAGAATCATGGCCTCTCAACCAGTTCCCAGACTTGAGTCAGTTTACAGACCCAGAACCCCTTGACTAACGGGGAGGCCAGTTCCCCTTGAGAAAGGACTCTGGTGCAGAACCAAAAAGGTCTACTGGTAATCTTTCCCCCATCCTTCCCCAAAGGGACCTATGACATTTCACTAGGGTAACTGTACATTGGGGAAGAGGAAATGATCAGACTTTTAGGGGACTGCTGGACACTGGGTCTGAATTGATCCCAGGAGATCCAAAATGCCATTGTGGTCCTCCGGTCAAAGTAGGTGCTTATGGAGGTCAGGTGATCCAAGGTGTTCTAGCCAAGATCCGACTCACAGTGGGTCCAGTGGGTCCCCATACTCATCCTGTGATTATCTCCCCAGTCCCCGAATGTATAATTGTTATAGACATACTCAGTACTTGGCAGAACACCAACATTGGTTCTCTAGTCTGTGGAGTCAGGGCTATTATGGTGGGAAGGGCTAAATGGAAGCCATTAGAGCTACCTCTCCCTGGGAAAATAGTGAATCAAAAACAATATCGTATACCTGGAGGGATTGCAGAGATTATTGCCACCATCAAGGACTTGAAAGATGCAGGGGTGGTGGTTCCCACCACATCCCCATTTAACTCTCCTATTTGGCCTGTGCAGAAGACAGATGGGACTTGGAGAATGACAGTTGATTATTGTAAACTTAACCAAGTATTGACTCCATTTGCGGCCGCTCTACCAGATGTGCTTTCCTTAGAGCAGATTAACACATCTCCTGGTACCTGGTATGCAGTTATTGATTTGGTCAATGTCTTTTTCTCCATACCTATTCATAAGGACCACCAGAAGCAATTTGCCTTCAGCTGGCAAAGCCAGCAGTATACCTTCACTGTCCTACCCCAGGTGTATATCAACTCTCCAGCCCTGTGTCATAATTTAGTTCTTTTGAGATATTGATAGACTTCCTCTTCCACAAGGTATTACACTGATCCATTACATTGATGATGTTATGTTGATTGGGCCAAGTGAGCAAGAGTTAGCAACAACTCTGGACTTGTTAGTTAAGCATTTGCGTGCCAGGGGATGGGAAATAAACCCAACTAAAATCCAGTGGTGTGGGACATGCCGAGATATTCCTTCTAAAGTAAAGGATAAGTTGTTACATCTGGCCCCTCCCACAACTAAGACAGAGGCACAACATCTGGTGGGCCTGTTTGGCTTTTGGAGGCAACACATTCCTCACTTGGGTGTGTTACTCCGGCCTATCTACTGAGTGACTCGAAAAGCTGCTAGTTTTGAGTGGGGCCCAGAACAGGAGCAGGCTTTGCAGCAGGTCCAAGCTGCCATGCAGGCGGCTCTGCCACTTGGGCCCTATGATCCAGCAGACCCTATGGTATTAGAGGTATCAGTGGCAGATAGAGATGCTGTCTGGAGACTTTGGCAAGCCACCATGGGTGAATCACAGAAAAGGCCCTTGGGATTTTGGAGCAAGGCCCTGCCGTCATCCGCAGACAATTACTCTCCCTTTGAGAAGCAGCTCTTGGCTTGCTACTGGGCCTTAGTGGAAACTGAACGCTTAACCATGGGCCATCAGGTTACCATGTGACCTGAGCTGCCCATCATGAACTGGGTTCTGTCTGATCCATCAAGCCACAAAGTTGGACGTGCACAGCAGCAGTCCATTATCAAGTGGAAATGGTACATACATGATAGGGCCCGAGCAGGTCCTGAAGGTACAAGCAAATTACATGAAGAAGTGGCCCAGATGCCCGTGGGTCCTACTTCTGTTA
>PVJS01025396.1:0-2500 GCA_004027185.1 Glis glis
AAAAAAAAGAATAAAATGGGCTGGGGATATAGCTCGGAGGTAGAATGCCCCTGAGTTCCAACCCCAGTACCACACACTAAATAAATAAATAAATAAATAAATAAATAAATAAATATTAGATTTCCAAAAAAGTTACAAAGGATTCCTACACAACTCCTCAGCCAGTTTCCCTATTGTTTACATCTTCTATTGCCGTTTGCCATTTGTCAAAACTGTGAAACCAACATTGGTATATTGCTATGAACTAAGCTCCAGACTTTATTTTGATTTCACCAGTTTTTCTATTAATGTTCTCTTTCTGTTCCAAGATCCAACACAGGGTATTACATACTGCATTGTGTCTGTGAGAGTTTCTCAATCTTTCCTTATTTTTCATGACCTTGACAGTTCTGAGGAGTGCTGGCTGAGTATCCTGTGGAATTTCCCTCTCCCTGGTTAGTCTGTGTTTTTCCCTTCAAGGGAGGGAGTGAATTAAACTCCACCTATGTAGGGTGGTAGCAGCTACACCCATTTGAAATTTTTCTGTAAAAAAAAAAAAAATCTGTCCAGTTTCATCTCTTTTTTTTTTAACACCAGTCCTAGAACCAGCCATTTTTCTCAACACACCACTTTCTTCTCCTTAAAAGCTACCACCACGCCAGGCATGGTGGCACATGGCAGTAATCCCAACACTTGGGAGGATGAGACAGGAGTATCGAAGGTTTGAGGACAGCATCAACAACCTAGTGAGACCCTCAACAACCTAGTGAGACCCTGTTTCAAAACAAAAAATAAAAAGGGCTGGGGATGTAGCTCAGACATAGAATGACCCTAGATTCAAATGATTCAATCCCCAGTCACACACACACACACACACACACACACACACACACACACACGCTACAACCAGGTCTTCTCTGATTATCACAGGCAAACTTCCCGGATCGAGAAAAGTCTACTTTCTCTGTGATGCCTGGGGCTCTCTTTCTTGAAAAGTTCTCTGTGGGCAACTCAGTGCCCTTTCTGCTCACACCTCCAAGATCCAAGAACACACTCTAGAAATACTCACTTGTCTCTTCCCCGTCTAAAGGCTGTCTTAAGAGCCGGGCATATTGGCCCATGCTTGTAATCCCAGTACTTGGGAGGCTGAGACCAGAGGATCACAGGTTCACGGCCAGCCTCAGCTACTTAGTGAGGCCCTCCACAACTTAGTGAGACCCTGTTTCCAAATAAAGAATAAAAAATAGGGCTGGGATGGAGCTCAGAGGTAGAATGCCCCTGGGTTCAATCCCCAGTACTGCAAAAAGAGAGAAATTCCCACCTAAAGGCTGTCTTGAGCAACATCACTGACTCTAAACGTGCGAGTCCAGCCTGATGCTCTCTCCACCAGTCCCAGCTCCAATGACTACTTTCCCCTTATTGACCCATTGGTCATCCATCATTCAAACTAAAGATCAATCACTCCCTTTCCTGGTTCATTCTTCATATGCAATCGCCACAAAAACCCTAGAGATTTCTTGGGATAGTTAAAGTACAGGGTAGGTGTGGGGAGACCCCTCATTTTAGATTCTTCTCTATTTTTCTGTATTTAGATGCCTGATCTCTAATTTCTCCATCCCACCCCACTCTCTATGAATATACTTTCAGTCTCCTGTTTTACAAAAAATACTTAATGACAAAGAAAAATATTCATAAGCTGGGTGTGGTGGCGCATGCTTGTAATCCCTATTTTTTATACTTTATTTTGAAACAGGGTCTCACAAAGTTGCGGAGGGCCTCACTAAGTAGAGAGAGAGAGAGAAAGAAACAGGGGGAGAGAGAGAGAGAGAGAGAGAGAGAGCCGAGGCTGGCCACGAACCCGGATCCTCCAGTCTCCGCCTCCCAAAGTACTGGGATTACAAGCGTGCGCCACCACGCCTGGCTGAAAAAAATTAAAAAAAAAAAATTGGACTGGGGGTATAGCTCAGAGGTAGAATGCCCCTGAGTTCCATCCCCAGTACCACAAAAAGAAAGAAAGATATTCATAATGTAAGCTTTTTTTTAAGCAGATAAAATAGTGTCAAGATCCCACTTCCTCAAAATTGAACTACATATGTGTATTTAAAAGATTGGAAGCTGGGTGTGGTGGTGCACACCTATAATCCCAGTACATGGGAGGCTGAGACGGGAGGATCAGGAGGATCGTGGGTTCAAAGCCAGCCTCAGCAACTTAATGAGGCTGTCAGCAACTTAGTGAGACCTTGTTTCAAAATAAAAAGTAAAATAGGAGTGGGGATATAGCTCAGAGGTAGAATGCCCCTGGGTTCAATCCCCAGCACTACAAATAAATAAATAATAAATAACAATAAACAAATAAAAATGAAAAAATAAACGATTGGAGCCAAGTGTGGTGGCACACGCCAGTAATCCTAGTACTTGGGGGGCTGAGAAAGGAGGATTGCAGGTTCATAGCCAGCCTCAGCAACTGAGCGACTCTCAGCAACTTAGCAAGACCCTGTTTCAAAACAAAAAATAAAAAGGG
>PVJS01025396.1:7500-27896 GCA_004027185.1 Glis glis
ATGGACCCTGCTTTTTACCTAAATCACATGCAAAATAAGATTAAATTAAATCAAATAAACTTTTATTAAGCACCTATTATGTTCAAATCCCTGTGCAACCCTATAGGGGAGATTTTTTTTTTAATCTTTTGCCTTCTAAGCACTTACTAACTCAGAGAAAGAGATACTCCATTTTTTTAAATCCTAAACATCCTGAAAATATAATGAATCTACAGAACAAAAATCTGAGCAAGGTGTGGAATTACACGCCTGTAAATCCAGCTACTTGGCAGGCTGAGGCAGGAAGACTGCAAGTTCAAGAGCAGCTTTTCATAAGTTATTGAGCTAATTAAGTTTTTACTTTTTTTTTTTTTTGCAATACCGGGGATTGAACCCAGGGGCATTCTACCTCCAAGGTACACCCCCACCCTATTTTTTTTATTCTTTATTTTGAAACAGGGTCTCGCTAAGTTGCCGAGGGCCTCACTAAGTAGCTAAGGCTGGCCGCAAACCTGGATCCTCTGGTCTCCGCCTCCCAAGTACTGGGATTACAAGCCTGCGCCACCAGCCCGGCTAGTTTTTACTTTTTAAGCATTATGATTCAAGGATTCAAGACAATTACAAGGCTGGGGGTGTGGCTTATTGGTAGAGTATGTGCTCAGTATGCAGAAAGCCCTGGGTTCTATCCTGAGAAGGAGGGAGGGAGGGAGAGAAAGAGGGAGGGAGGGAGGGAGAGAAGGAGGGAGGGAGGGAGAGAAGGAGGGAGGGAGGGAGGGAAGGAGGTTGGTTGGTTGGTTTTAGCAACAGAGTTTTTGAGGATCACTGTTTCCTATGATCTCAGAAAGGAGGGAACTTCCCCTGCTAATCCAAGTAGAACTTGGCCAAGGTGAAAACTCACAACTGGAACTCTATTCCCAGTTGACAGATCCGTCAGTGCCTTCCAAGGCATGAGCATCTCAAGAGCTGGCTACCCTCATGCCCACATCTTTTTTTTTTTTTTTTTTTTTTTTTTTGGTGGTGGTATTGGGGATTGAACCCAGGGGCATTCTACCTCTGAGCTACACCCCCAGCCTTACTTTTTTATTCTTTGTTTTTGAAACAGGGTCTCACTAAGTTGCGGAGGGCCTCACTAAGCCTAGGCTGGCCCCAAACCTGCAATCCTCCTGTCTCAGCATCCCAAATACTGGGATTACAAGCATGCGCCACCACGCCCGGCTCATGTCTGCATCTTAACAATTGAATGGGCCCTATACTCAAACTTGAAATTCACATAAAGATGCCTTTGTCCCGTACATGGCAAGGCTCCCTCTGGACACATGCTCAGGATGCATAGTGATCGTCTTCAATCCTGAAGCCCCAGCTCAATGACCAGGGGTTGGGAATAACTTTATAGGAAATATGAACTTACTCGTGTACCTGGCTAGGTTGTGAGTCGTTTACCCATATTAAATGAAGTCCCACCCCAAGCCTTAAAGCCAAGTACAGTTTGACCATCCTTGCTGCAAATAGATAAGAAAAATGAGGGCTGAGAAGATGAGCAATTTTCTCAAAGTCATGCAGCTGGAACATGGTAGGACTGAGATATGGCCCTGGCACCCTGGCTCCAGGGCCTCTCGTAAGAAGCTATTGTCCTCTCAAGGAAGCAGTTATCAGATCCTACTTTACAGCCCTTGGGAAGATCATTTTTCCTGCTATGTTTCACAATGCACTCCACAAATGACATTACTTTTGAGCTTGGCTAAACATCTGCCTTTTGCAAAAGGCAAACAGTAAGTTATTACCCTGGTTGGTTGGTTGGTTGGTTGGTTGGTTGGTTGGTTGGTTGGTTTTCTCTAGGAGTGTATGGGGTTTGAAAAATACCTAGGACCAGAGCGTCTACTATCTTCCAATGACTAAAGAAAAGGATATAAGAAAAGCGATTTGGAGTAATCATGGAACTCCAGTCCTGTTTGATTTTCTTTTCTTTTCTTTTCTTTTCTTTTCTTTTCTTTTCCTTTCTTTTCTTTTGTACTGGGAATGGAGCCCAGGGGCATTCTACCTTTGAGCTACACCCCCAGCCTGATTTTATTCTTTTATTTTGAAACAGGGTCTCACTAAGTTGCAGAGGGCCTCATTAAGTTGCTGAGGCTGACTTCGAACCTGAACCTGCGATCCTCCTGTCTCGGCCTCCCAAGTACTGGGATTACAAGCATGCGCCACCACTCCTGGCTCTGTTTTCTTTACTAGATGTTTCAGGGCGATAAACATGGAAGTCTTTCCCACTGCGGTTAGCACGTCACACTAAAGATGTAGCTGAGGGAGGTTCACCCCCATCCTCTAGAAAGAGACAGTAGTAGGAAGTATGCAGAGCTCTGAGTCTTAGGGCTAGAAACAACAAAGTTACTGGTGATGGTGTCTTCTAGGACAATCTTTTTATGAATATAAAGTGATTTTTGAAGAACTAACCTAGGCCAAACAATTCCAGCTAACAGCACATCTACATCTCTCTCTCTCTCTCTCTCTCTCTCTCTCTCTCTCCCCACACATACACATATGGAGGATTATCTATTTCTAACAACCCCAAATAAGTAGATCACAGCTGGGAAACCAAGATAAAACAGTAAAGAAACAAACCATTCTTCAACCCTCTGGTTTTCCTGACACTCATGCATTAATTCTCAGTGCTGAATCAAGTTCCTGAATAACAATTTTGGAGAGCCTCACACTGCTTACATGCAAGACCTAGGCCCCAGTTTTTAATATAAACTTTGATGACAGCTATAGCATGTTACTCAAAACACTACTGGCAAGAGACTTCTTTCCCGCTCCTTCTCACTCATCGTCGGCGGCCAGCACTCTGCTCTCGGATGGCACCCTCGGTGGGCAATCTGAAGTAGTTTTCGGAGGACACAGGGGGTTTAGGATGGTGGGCAGCTCTCCAGAGTACCGTGGCTCTGAGTTTTCATTTCTTTTTGATGTCAACCAGTTAACCAACAATCTCTGACTATATCCCTCTGCAAAGGTCTTGCTCTGTCTTCTACAAGTTGCGCAGCCTTAAGGAAGGGCTAAATCATTACTACTGGCTAATGGTGATGGCTCTGGTTTTCACATGGATATTAATCTGTTATCACCTACTGAAGAATTAGGGCTTCCACACATAGGGCTGGCCCTCCCCAAGCCTGAGTCACCCTCATCTATAGATTCTTTGTTGGCAAAGTTCCTGACTGACCCCTGACTCAAGGCAGACTATTGGATTAAGACCTGGCTCACCTGGGTACAGTGATGCCTCCCTGTAATCCCAGTGACTCAGGAGGCTCATCAGGAAGATCCCAAATTTGAGGCCAGCCTGGGCAACTTATCTCAAAATAAAATATTGAGAGCTAGGCATAGTAGTACACACCTGTAATCCCAATACTTGGGAGGCTGAGATAGGAGGATTGAAGGAAGGTTCAAGGCCAACCTCAGTATTTTAGCAAGACCCTCAGCAACTTAGCAAGATCCTGTTTCAAAATAAAAGGGGTCGGGGATATATAGCTCAGAGGTAGAATGCCCCTAGGTTCCATCCCCAGTACTAAAAAAATAAAAAGCGTTGGGTTTGTAGCTCAGTGGTAGAGCACCTATCTGTCTAGCATGTGAGACCCTGGGTTCAATCCTCAGTAATGAAAAAAAAACAACAAAACTCAACTCAACAAAAAACCCTGCTCTGGAGCAGCACATGGCCAGGAAAAGAGGACGGGCAGCTGTCAGGGTGCATGCAGCCACCTAGCCTCGCCCTCATGGGCACATGGGTTAAAAACAGACCTCGCCAAAAGCAACACCACTGCCAACCCATTGTAAGCCTAAGATTCTGAGAAGGAAAACAAGAAGGAGCGGCCATTACATAACAGCCAGGGCAGAGGGCAGAGGGAACGCAGCCGGAGGACTTTCATCTTCTTCCTCGTTGTATGGGTAAGAAATTCAAGGACTGGGCTTTCCAGGGTTAAGTAGATGTTAGATGGGGACTTTTACAAATAACATAACCACAATACTACTATCTCATCCTAAAGGTTTCAATATTAATTCATTCAGTATTATTACTTAATATTAATTTAATATGAATAGATTCTTCCTTGGGCATCATCAAATACCCACCTCATTTTCACATTTAATTTCTGTGCTCGGGATTCTTTTATGATGGGCTGATGTGTCTCTTGGGCTTCTTTACAATCTATGTCTCTTATTACTTGGGACTTATTTTAGGGGTGGGGCTGAAGGTCCCACCCCTCCATCTAGTTCTGCCTCTGTCTTTAGTGTGACCAGTTCCCATCCTGATGCGTGACCAGCCAGAGATCAGGTCATGGGCATATGAAAAGTCCCTTATCACTTAGAAAGCTCCAAGGATTTTAGGAGTAGTGTGCCAGAAAACAAGACAAAGTCTCATTTTTCTTTTTTGGGGGGGAAGGGGTTCTGGAGTTGAACCCAGGGACATTCTACCCCTGAGCTACGCCCCAGCCCTGTTTTTTATTTTTTGGTACTTGGGATGGAACCTAGGGGCATTCTATCTCTGAGCTACACCCCCAACCCTATTTTGCTTTTATTTTGTTTTTGTTTTTATTTATTTATTTATTTAGTTAGTTAGTTGTTTAGTTATTTAGTTATTTATTTATTGCGGTACCGGGGATTGAACCCAGGGGCGTTCTACCTCAGCGCTACACCCCCGGCCCTATTTTTTATACTTTATTTTGAAACCAGGTCTCACGAAGTTGCGGAGGCCTCACTAAGTAGAGAGAGAGAGAGAGAGAGAGAGAGATAGCGCTGAGGCTGGCGGTAAACCCGGATCCTCTGGTCTCCACCTCCCAAAGTACTGGGATTACAAGTGTGCGCCACCATGCCCGGCCTATTTTGCTTTTATTTTGAAACAGGGTCTCACTAGGTTGCTGAGAGTCTCACTACTTGATGAGGCTGGCTTCCAACCTGCAATCCTCCTGTCTCAGCCTCCCAAGTACTAGGATTACACCACCACGCCCGGCACTGTCCAATTTTGATTTTCACCTCTGCTCAACAAAATATGATAGCTCAGTCTAGTTTTCATTCGCCTCTCTTACTATGCATATCTTTTCATATTAAAGGGACATTATAAAAATTGTAACTCTTCTGACAAGTTTTGTTTGGTTTGGTAGTAGAAATTTAACCCAGGAGCATTCTACCTCTGAGCTACACTCCTAGCCATTTTTATTTTGTATTTTGAAACAGGGTCTCACTAGGTTGCCGAAGGTCTCACTAAATTGCCAAGGCTGGCCTCAAACCTGTGCTCCCCCTGTCTCAGCCTCCCAAGTACTGGGATTACAGAGTGCACCACCAAGCCTGACTTCAGGTTTTATTTTTTATTTTATTTATTTATTTATTTATTTATTTATTTATATATTTATTTATTTATTGTGGTACTGGGGATTAAACTCAGGGGCATTCTACCTCCAATCTATACTCCCAGACATTTTTATGTTTTGTTCTGACACAGGCTGGTCCTCGAACCTGCAATCCCTCCTGTTTTAGCCTCTCAAGTACTGGGATTACAGGGTGCACCCCCATGCCTGGCTTCAGATTTTGTATCTTAGAATAAGTGTTTTAAGTAAACTTGTCACAAAAATAAGAACTATTATTAAACATGCTCCTTAAAAATTGGGGTAATTTAGAAACTCCCACCCCCACACAGGTTCCATTCTTATCAGCTTACCTATTCAAGGCATATTTACCGAGGGTGTTGATGCACCGGGACCTGGCTCTGCGTGCCAACAGTGGTGAGGGCAAAGACCATAGGAATGCCAGGGACCGAGGTCCAGCGGTCCCCGGAGTCTGAACACCGCTGGAGTGGAGGGGACCGAGGCAAACTTCCAGCTTGTAGGCCTTTGTTGGACCAAAAGAGGAAGTTTTCTGGGCTGTGGAACTGGTCTGAGCAAAAGGTTATAATTGGTCACAACAGTATAAGCCTGCCTGTTCTATTTAACAAGAGGGGGTGTGGGTTACAGGTGCCAGAGAATTATGGTGAGAAAAGCAGAGGCAGATGAACCCAAAGCTTACGACAGAGCTGTAATAAAAACTCGCAACTAGGCACCTCAGGTGAAATGCAATACCCAATGCGGATCACGAAGTAAATCCAAGGGAAAGTAATGAGAGCCCTGGCAAGCACTGTGGCTAAGGACAAGGATAGATTCCGCCCCACACTGGTGAAATCGTCTCTACTCAGGACTAAAATCTGAGCAATGAGCAGGCTTACTACGAAACTTAACACTGTACAGTTTACTAGAAGGATTCGGTCATGATATACAATGAAACAGGATAATGAGAAGTACACTAACACACCAATGAGACATCGTTAAAAAAAAACAATTCTGAGATTCTTTGATCGGAGTAATTACACATCTAAACAAAACCCCCGATACAAGTGAACCACTTCATAGCTTATTTCTCATTAAAAACCATCAGCAACCATTTATTGTTTCCCTTACACCCATAATTAAGACTATCAGAGTCAACACAAGCCCGGGAGGAGCGTGCATCTGACTCACCGTGGCCTCCACACGGCAGCATGTGCAGTCCGTACTCAATAAATGCTTGGTGCATGAGAGAAGGAAAACAGCCTCCCCTAACAACATGCCCAGACTTTTCCAGGGGAGGACCTTTCTCCTGAATTATAAGTTAGGACAACTCCCTGCTAAACCTTTCAAATAAATTCAACAAATATTTATCAGGTGCCCAGGATGTGCCAGAGCTAAGCACGATTCTTGGCACCGAGATGTAAAGATGACTAACACGTAGTCCTTAAGGCCCGGAGGGGACTCAGCCTCGGAGGAGAAGCATAAACTATATAATACAATGGGTAAATGCCACAGTGGAGATAAAAGGCTGTGGGAACACAGGTGAGGGAAGAAGTAATTATGCAGGAGGTGAGGGAAAAAGGTGAGGTCAGGCAATGTGCAGAAATGGAATTCCAGCCCCTCCGCTCTCACACACACACACTCTCACACTCACACACTCACACTGCCTCCAAAACTGGACTTGAAAAACAAGCATGATCAAGCGCTTTCACTGCAAATAAGCCTTCGTGGGCCTGCAACAGCTCAGAGCTCATTTCCATGCAATCCAAGGCCCCTGGCACCATCACTGACCACGTTTACTGGGCACTTGCTACGTGTAGGACACAGCTCCAAGTACTTTATAAGTATTCACATCTTTGATCCTTACAATAATCTCACAAGGTCAGTGCTATCATCATTTTGGTGCTACAGATGAAGAAACAGAGGCACAGAGAGAGATTTAAAAACAAAACCAGAGCTGGGTGCAATGGTGCACACCTGTAATCTCAGTGCTTGGGAGGCTGAGACAGGAGGATCACAGGTTCCAGGGCAGTACGTGGTAACTTGGCAAGACCCTGTTTCAAAATATAAAATAAAATAGGTCTGGGGGTGTATGTAGCTCAGAGATGGAATGCCTGAGTTCAACCCCCAGTACCACACATGCACACACACACGGAAATAAAAACAAATACAAAAAAAAGGAATGCCCCTTCCAGGATATCAGCATGGGTATGCCAGAGGCTCTGACGTTGGCCGGCTCTGGCTTCAGAGCCCCGTCCTGACCACCAGGTCTCCACCTACCTCCTGCCTCTGGACTCCTTGCTCTGTAACACGTGCAATACCGAACAACTTTAAATCCCAGGAGCACAACCCAAATTGCTGTAAACCGTCATGCTCTTGCATGGAAAGCCCTCCAGACACCCATCACCAAACCCTTCCACTGCATGGCAATAAAAACCATACCTGCACTGGACATTATGGTGAGTACCTATAACACTAGCTACTGGGGAGGCTAAGGCGGGAGGATCACAAGTTTGAGGCCAGCCTGTGCAACTTAGCGACACCCTATCCCAAAATAAAATAAAAAGGGCTAGGGATGTAGCGCAAGGGTAGAAGGCACCTTGGCTCAATCCCCAGGGTGTGTGTGGCGGGGGCAGGGACAGGAGGCAGGGGTAGTATTTGGGTTGTTGGTGTTCCCTTCTTCATTATACCCCTTAAGTTCTAAAGCTATCAAACTGCGTAACTCTTCCTTTCCATTTCTTCTCCTAGGTCTCTTAGACTTGCTCTATGATGATCAACCCTTATTATACTTTAAGTGTCTTGTCTTTTTTTTTGGTACTGGATATTGAAAATGCCTATATACACCTATAATCCCAATACTTGGGAGGCTGAGACAGGAGGATTGTAGGTTCGAGGACAGCCTCAGCAACTTAGTGAGACCCTATTTCAAAAGAACAAATTTTAAAATAGGCCTGGAAGTATAGCTCAGAGTTAGAATACCCCTGGATAAAATTGCCAGTATAAATAAATAAATGGAAGGAGGGAAAAAGAAAGAAAAAGGGATTTCACCAAGAAAACAAAAGTAGTATTGGAAATAACCAATATGATCAGCACACAGAGGCAGGGGAAGGCATGGATTTGGGGGAAA
This sequence comes from Glis glis, assembly GCA_004027185.1. Lineage (NCBI taxonomy): Eukaryota > Metazoa > Chordata > Mammalia > Rodentia > Gliridae > Glis > Glis glis. The sequence goes on from PVJS01025396.1 coordinate 15,940, forward strand.
ATAGCAAACCCGAAGGTGTGTCATAAAGCACACGAGAGAGCAAGAAAGACACTATCAGATGATGCAGGTGGGTAGCAGAGAGGTGCACTGTTTTTCCTTAAACAGCAGTGATCTCACAGGGCTCTGTGTGTGTGTGTGTGTGTGTGGTACTGGGGATTGAACTCATGGGCAGTCTACCTCTGAGCTATACTCTCAGCTCTTTTTATGTTTTTGTTTTGAAACAGTGTCTCGCTAGGTTGCTGAGAGTCTCCCTGTAACTCATGTGACCAAAATATCCATGATTCTCACCAGAAAAACCTTAAGCATGGCACTTCACTGTCATTGATCCTATAACCCTTGTTTTCTCTTTGATTAGAGCGTTTTTCACAGTTTACCTCCCCCGTTTAAACAGAGCAGGGATGGGGGGGATGAGACAGGAGGATTACAGGTTCGAGGCCAGGCTCAGCAACATAGTGAGACTCCTGTCTCTGCCTCCCAGTACTGTGACTGCAGGCCTGCACCACCGTGCCCGGCTCTAACAGGGCTTTTTAAGCAGTGCAGTTCCAGGCAGATCGCTCCAGCTGCCACAGCGGAACAAAGGAGGCAGCAGCTACCTGGAGGTAGAGCCAGAACCAGGGCCTGTTACAAAAGTCCAGGCAGCATGGCCAATACCACCCACAGGAGGAAAGGCCTGATGTCAAAAGCCAGAGAGAAGGGCAGAATGTCCAACCCCACAACCTGACAGCTTGCTCTTTGTATGATGACTTGGCTAGTCACCAAAGTTCTTAGTAGAATGTAACTTATGTGACCAAAATATCCATGGTTTTCAGCAGAAAAACCTTAAGCAGGGCACTTCACTCTCAGTGATCTTATAACTCTCATTTTCTCTTTGGTTAGAGCATTTCTCACAGTTTACCTCTCCCCCTGATTACACAGAACAGGGATGGGAGGATGAGACAGGAGGATTGCAGGTTTGAGGCCAGCCTCAGCAACATAGCAAGATTCTCAGCAGCCTATCAAGACCCTGTTTTAAAAACAAAAAAAAATAAGCCAGCATGGTGGTGCAGGCTTGTAATCCCAGTACTTGGGAGGCTGAGACAGGAGGATTGCAGGTTTGAGACCAGCCTCATAAATTTAGTGAGGCCCTCAGCAACTTAGAAGACCTTGTTTCAAAATAAAATTGGGCTGGGGGTATAGCTCAGAGGTACAATCATCAGTACTGGGTTCAATCCTCAGTACCACAAATAATAAAAATTTTAAAAAATAATAAAGGGCTGGGAGTGTAGCTTGGAGGTAGAATGCCCCTGGGTTCAATGCCCAGCCCCTGGGTTCAAAACCCAGATCAGGGACCTTGTCTTGATTATCTCTGAGACACCAGATTTGAATACAACTCCTGGCGGAGATGTTCAAGAAGGTTTTGCTGAATTGATGGATGAATGAAAGCATCAGTTGTCAAACAGGAGGGCCCTCCTGTAAAACCTTCTTAGGCGCCTTTTACTTATTCAATGCTGGGGATCAAACTCAGGGCTTTTTGCACATGCTAGGGAAGCAGTCTACCACTGAGATATATCCCCAATCCTCTTTTTCAAATTTTGAGATGGGGTCTTGCTAAGTTGTCCACGCTGGCCTTGAACTTGGGCCTCCTCAGCAGATGGGATTGTATACACCACCATGCTGGGCTAGTTACCATTCAGATTCTAAGAAATAAAGCTTAGTCTGTTATTTGTTATTTCCCTTCTCATTACCAAATCAATCTGCTTCCAGAAATAATAGGGAAAAAGATTAAGTTGTATTACCAGTCTAAATATAATACATTGAAAACTCTGAGCTCACCATTAATTGCATACTTTTTCTCTGTACTAGAAATGGTGTGCTAATTTAAGGGGGAAAAAACTAGAGATTGAATGTGGTGAAACTGGGAAGCCCAATGTAAACATCAGCATAAATTTCAAGCAATTCTGCAGATTATTTCTATAGTGCGCCCAGAGACACACGCTCTCGCTCCTTTTCCCTCCAAGATATGCAGCAACCAGCTGTGATGGGCATGGGACCCAACCTAACTGGTCTCCCCACCTCTGGCCTCTGCCAGCACTAATCCATTCCACGGTTTGCTGCCAAGTTAAGCTCCTACAGTACAACCTGTGATCAACAGGCCCCACATGAAACCATTATTGTCCTCCACCCTTCCCCGCCTCCGCAAAGTTGCTGAGACTTCAAGAAGATTGCAACACCCGGGCCAGGGGCCTCAGAGGCGTCTTTGCCCCCTCCCACTGTACCTTGTGTAAGCCCCACGGATTCTCCGCTCCAAGTGTCTCCTCTCCCTTTCTTCTTTTCCACTTCTTCCATTCACCTTGCTTTCAATCCTTTTTCTAAGGTTTTTATCCCTAATGTAGATTGGCCATGGCCAATAGAAATATTATGGGGACTATTAATGTAATTTTAAATTTACAAGTAGCCACATTAAAAAGGTAAAAAAAGTAACCAGTGCAATAAATTTTAATAATGTTTTATTTACAATCTATTGCAAGAGTCTTCATTTTCACTTGTAATCAAGTTATGGATAATGTATTTTAATATGTTTTCCCCAGACTTTATTTTTATTGTTGTAGTACTGGGGATTGTACCCAGGGGCACTCTACCTTCGAGCTACACCCCCAGCCCTATTTATTTTTTTTATTTTGAAACAGGGTCTCACTAAGCTGCAGAGGGCCTCGCTAAGTTGCTGCAGCTAGCTGCAAACCTGTGATCTTCCTGTCTCAGCCTCCTAAGGACTGGGATTACAGGCATGCACCACCACGCCTGGCTCAGATTCATTTTTTAAAATCTGTGTGTCTTATACCCTGACAGGACACTGAGCTCTGACATTTTGATTGCTCAGTGGCCACAGGTGGCCTGGTGACCACCACACTAGACAGCTCAGGCTTGGATAGAGCGGTACCAGCTACTTTCCATCCTTCTCTCCCACCTCCTCCCTCTACTTGAAAACACTAATTGTAGCTATGATAACCACTCCCATAATAGAAGAAAATGTAATAAACCTATCTCCTTCCATACCACCCATCAGGCTCTCCCTGTTATAAAATGCCTTTTCTGCTCCTTTTCCAAATTTATTTTTTAATTATTTAATTATTTATTTATTTGGGGGTGGGGGGTACTGGGCATTGAACCCAGGGGCAATCTCCTCCAAGCTATACTCCCAGCACTTTCTATTTTGAAAACAAGGCCTCCCTAAGTGGCTGAGACTGGACTCAAGCCTGCAATCCTCCTGTCTCAGCCTCCCAAGTAGTACTGGGATTACAGACCTGCGCCACCATGCCTGGCTTCCAAACTTTGATATCCAGTTCGAGTGTTGCGTTATCCATGAAGCCTTTCTCGCGCTCTCCAGTCCTCATTCACCTCTACCTCCTTTGTACTTCCATGTCACCTGGCAACTCCATGACAACATTAGTGATTTTTTCCTGTTGTGCCCAACAGATTGCAAACTCCTTAAAGATACAGTACCACTCTTCATCTTGCAGCTCTCAAAGAACATAGCAGAGTGCTTTTCCCACAACAGACCCTTGATAAGCCTCTGATGAGGTAAGCTCTTTCATGTGCCCGCCTTATAACAGACAAGTGTACCCTTAACACAAATGCATAACCAAGGAACGGCGAGTTCCAAGATAAGCTGAACTACTGCTTAATTAATACCTGCTGGCGACCCGTGAGCTGAACATGTGGGTGCATCCCCACCCTGTCACAGAAAAAGTCACCCGAACTTACAATCTGACCCAGAACTCGAGAAAATGTCATCAATCAGAAGCACCATCTTCATGCAAGAGTACGGAGGCCAGAACCACTGAACATGAAGCACATGGCAATATTCACAGTGCTTGAATAGAGAACTAAGAAAAATAACACATTAGCAGGGCATGGTGATCCACGCCTGTAATCCCAGTGCTTGGGAGGTGAGACAGGAGGCTCTCAGGCTCCAGGACAGCATCAGTAACCTAGCGAGACCCTATTTCAAAACAAAAGAGTAAAAAGGGCTGGAGGTGTAGCTCGGATGTAGAATGCCCCTGGGTTCTACTCCCAATACCAATAAATAAACAAACATGTTAAACTGGGTATAGTGGTGCACTCCTATAATCCCAGTACTTGGGAGGTTGAAACAGGAGGATCAGAGGTTCAAGGCCAGCAAGGTCGAATAACATTTCAGAAAGTCTTTTCTCATATATATATATTGATATATATTGTGTGTGTATTTGTGTGTTACTAAGGATCGAACCTAGAGGCATTCTACCTCTGTGCTACACCCCAGCCAGTATCTTGTTAAGTTGTTGTTGAGGACCTGGCTCATAGCTGAGGCTGGCTTCAAACCTGTGATCCTCCTGTAGCTTGGAGGTAGAATATCCCTGGGTTCTATCCCATCTACTGCAAAAAAAAAAAAAAAAAACATGAACCCAGGGGCATTCTACCCAGCCCTATTTTTTATTCTTTATTTTAAACAGGGTCTCACTAAGTTGCTGAGGACCTAAGTAGCTGAGGCTGGTCACAAACCCGTGATCCTCCTGTCTCAGCCTCCCAAGTACAGGGATTACAAGCATGCGCCACCACACCTGGCTGAGACCTTGTTATGAAATAAAAAATAAAATGGGGCTGGGGATATAGCTCAGAGGTAGAATGCCCCTGGGTTCAATTCCCAGTAACACCCCCCCCAAAAAAAAATTCAGCAAGCAGCTGTAAAACTACAGAGGGCGGGCGTGGTGGCGCACGCTTGTAATCCCAGTACTTTGGCGGAGACCGGAGGATCCGGGTTCGCGGCCAGCCTCAGCTCTCTCTCTCTCTCTCTCCTTGTCTCTCTCTCTCTACCTAGTGAGGCCCTCCGCAACTTCGTAAGACCCGGTTTCAAAAATAAAGTATAAAAAATAGGGCCGGGGGCGTAGCGCGGAGGTAGAATGCCCCTGCGTTCAATCCCCGGTACCGCAAAAAAAAAAAAAAAAAAAAAAACTACAGAGGACCCTGATGCACCCTCTCTCAGCCATCAGCTCCTCTTTTCTCTCATGAGAGATGGACTCTCCTAACCTGGCGCCAGTCCCATGTGGATGTAGGCAGAGTGGCTCCTACAGGTTCTCCTTCACCCACTCACCAGGCAGGATGTGTCCACGCAGCCCCCACCCACCCTCCTGTGGCAGACTTGCTATCCAGAGCTGCCCTCATGATTTATATAGCAGCTTCTCCCCCTCTTCCATCCCAGCACTGATTCCAGAACAGGATGCTGCTCATAAATCTTTTCCTTCAGCTTACCTACCACCCACTGGCCAGGTTATTTTTACAAGAGTTGCTATTTCCCATAGCCTCTTAGTGTAAGCCCCTATGGAGGTCACTAAAGTTTTGTTCCTGAAGTCTTTGCCCATCTTAAGAACCAGATGCAGTCAACAGATCATACATCTGCCATTGTGAGTGCAGAAAATTCTACAAAGGGCTATGAAGGCATGTCAATATATTAAAAACTACTTCCTAAGTCCAGGGAGACAAAAATCAGACAAATCATTAAAAAAAAAACTATTGATGGCAATTCTAATTCATTCATTCATTCATTCATTCATTCATCCATGGTACTGGGGATTGAACCTAGGGGCGTTTTACCTCTGAGCTACACCTTCAGCCCTATTTATTTATTTATTTGTTTATTTTTGTGGTACTGGGGATTGAACCCAGAGGCATTCTACCTCTGAGCTACACCCCCAGTCCTATTTTTTATTTTTTATTTTGAATCAGGGTCTCACTAAGTTGTGGAGGGCCTCACTAAGTCGCTGAGGCTGGCCATAAACTTGAGATTCTCCTGTCTCAGCCTCCCAAGTACTGGGATTACAAGCATGAGAAGCCACGCCCAGCCCTATTTTATTTTTTATTCTGTAACAGGGTCTCACTAAGTTGCTGAGGGCCTTGCTAAATTGCTGAGGCTGTTCTTGAATCTATGATCCTCCTGTCTCAGCCTCCCAAGTACTGGGATTCCAGGCCTACACCACCATGCCCGGCCTCTAATTATTTAATTTTTATTAATTTATTGATAGTCAGGTGTAGTGGTGCCGGCCTGGAATTCCAGTAGTTAGGAGGCTGAGACAGGAGGATTGTAGGTTTGAGGCCAGCCTTAGCAACTTAATTTATTAAGTATCTACCATATCCAGGTAGCAGGCCAGCCCTTAGAAACACAAAGATAGCTCTTCATCAGCTGTGGAACCACAGAATCTTGTGAAGACGAGAAACACAAAAGCAATTTAGGAGAATCAATGTCATAATTAAACGTCTGTATCTTTGAGAAACGGGGAATCATTATGGCCTGAGGATACGAGGGGAAGTTTCACAAAAGAAGTGACAGGACCAGTAATCTAACCGCAGTTAATGCTCTGAAGCACCCCTTCCTGCACTCTCCAGCCTTGGTCTCCAGCACAGGAAGTTCTCTCCTGGCTTCCCTCCCACTGCCCACCCCAGGCTCCTTCTCAACCTCTTGAGAGCCTTCTTGCTATTTAGTTGATACCAAGTTGATACTTTGTTCACTCTTCCTGGGCATTCTTAACTTCTTACTCCTCTTGGGAAGTCAGTGTATCTAAAGCCCAGACCTTCCTCAGTCAACTCCAGACTTTAACAAATTTCCCACTTGACATCTATCTCTACCTACAAGGATCTTCATAGGCATTTCAAATTGAAGAGTACTCAAAACAGTACCTTGGGCTGAGGATACTGTGGCTCAGTGGCAGAGCACTTGCCTGGCATGGAGAAGGCCCTGGGTTCAAGCTCCCAGTTCCACAAAAAAAAAAAAAAAAAATTACAAAACTCTGAACCAACCTGTTTTCCCCATCTTGATGACACTACATCTCCTGGTGACAAAGCCACACAATTAAGAATTGTCTGGACTTTTCTTTGTATGTCCAATGTACCAATATATCCTCTTCTGCTATTGCTTGAAAACTACGCAGAACCCATTCAGTCCTCTCCGGCTCTCCCAGGACCACTTGACTATGGGAGATATTATCCATGGGGCTCTGTTTCCGTTCTGTCCCACAGAACTCCATCTTTCACTTGGCAGGTCATATTCTTAGCACGGCTCATCAAATCATTTCCTGAAGTGCTGCTCTGTTCCGGCTATATTGAATTTCATTCAGTTCCTCAAAAGGGCCCTACAGATTGTGTTCTGCTGTGTTTCTTTTTCTCTCTACTTCCTTTCTTCCTTTTCCTGTCTATTCTTTCTTTTTCTTTTCTTTCTTTCTATCCTTTTACCTAGAACACATTTCTCTTTTCCCTATTCTACCATGCAACTCTCTCTCTCTCTCTCTGTTTTTTTTTGTTTGTTTGTTTGTTTGTTTGTTTTTGTACTGGGATTGAACCCAGGGGTATTCTGCCTCTGAGTTACACCCCCCAGCCCTTTTTATTTTGAAACAGGGTTTGCTAAGTTGCTGAGGCTGGCCTCAAACCTCCAATCTTCCTGTCTCAGTCTCCCAAGTACTGGGATTACAGGTGTGCATCACCATGCAACTTTTTCAACTCCTATGTGACCCTGGCATGGTAGTACATGCCTGTGTTCCCAGTACTTGGGAGGCTGAGACTGGAGGATCACAGGCTTGAGGCTAGTCTCAACAACTTGGCAAAACCCTGTTTCAAAATGAAAAATAAAATAAGGCTGGGGTATAGCTCAGGGGTAGAATGCCTTGAGTTCAATCCTCAATACAAAAAAAAAAATGCTGTTGTGAGATGACATCAACAAATTAGCCTGAAAAGTGAAATACAGGTAAGTGTCAGGCATGACTGGCTATGAGCCTTGCATGTCCTTTAAAGCTATTTGGTTTTAAAAGGTCAATGAAGACAAATAGGTAGCAGTAAATCACTGTTCACACAATTGTTAAGACTTCATATACAGGCCTTCAAATGTAACTTTCAATAGTTGGGTCAACAACAAGTGATTGTCTACACAGCTACAGGCTGTCACAGAAACACCAAGTTAACACATGAGTAATAAATCTAGAACTCTGGGTTGTTTTTTTTAGAAAGGTCAAATAAATACCCATTACGATGTCTTCCACGTCAACCCTCCTCCATCTCTCTGCAACAGCAGAGACCCCAACAGTAGCTAAGTTTGTTAATTGCTGGCCATTTGCAAAACACAGGGAGAGTGCTGAAGGACCAAGCAGCCTCTGGTGTAAAAATTGTGCAGGATTTTAGAGAGATGTGTGACACTGAAGGAAATAAGTATTAGAGTTGTGCTAGGTTTGGGAATGATCAGGAGAGAGAAACCACATGATAATGTGGACAGACATTTAATATTAAAAAAATCAAACTATGATAGGGAAATAACCATAAAAGTTCAGAGAGAACTCTGGAAGGTATCCTAAGGGTGAAAGAAGGTACCCAAAGAAGGACAAACATTGAAAGGGCTCCCCAAAAAACTGGATTTAGATTTCCTTGGAGAGGGGAAGGTTACAGCCCACTGGATGGCAGAGAAGTTCACTAGAACACGGCCACACCATCTGAGCAGTAAGAAACACCGGTGGGTACAAGTGAGCCCCAGCTGACAGGCAGGTGCACAGAGGAGGTCTGGGGTATGCCCCTGTATCTGCACTGGGAGTCCTAGGGAGAGTTAGTCACTGGACCAAAGTCTTTCAGGGACCTCATGCTCTGGGGTACCTGGTTGAGCAGAGAACCACTGGATGTGTGCACACGTGCACGTGCTAACAAAGAGTACAACAGGAGCAAGAAAGACCAGCAACCTGGCACAGGAAACGCAGCTCCCTAACTTCAGGAGTGTCCTGCCGGCACCCTCTGCTGACAACGTGTGTTCCAAGGCACTCACGCTGCAGGAGGAATGCTGAGAGGCCGGCTGCCTGCAGCAGTGCTGAAGGGGGAGGTGGGGACAGAGATGCACTAAGTTGAAACCTGGCACAGAGGTAAACGCAAAGCCGAGAGCGCGCCCAAAGTGCAGAATGTCCTAGGTGCCTAAAATCTTGAAGAAGGTGGCGTTGCTGCTTTATGTTGAAGAAAGAGCAAAATTTCAGTAGACTGGAGATCTGAGAAAGGGAGAGAAAACTCATTCCAGGTCGAGGGGACAGTTTTATTACTAACCCTGGGATTAGAAGCAAATCACGTAACCTCTTTAAGCCTCAAATGGAAATACTGGCCTGACGGACATTCTAAGACCCTTATGAAGTTGAAATACATGATTGGGGCCAGGCATGGTGGCGCATGCTTGTAATCCCAGTACTTGGGAGGCTGAGACTGGAAGATGTGGGTTTGCAGCCAGCCTCAGCTACTTAGTGAGGCCCTCCGCAACTTTGTGAGACCCGATTTCAAAATAAAGGATAAAAAATAGGGCTGGGGGTGTAGCTCGGAGGTAGAACGCCCCTGGGTTCAATCCCTGGTACCGCAAAAAAAAAAAAAAAAAGAAAAAGAAATACATCATTGGTAAAAGCTTTGAAAAAATTGAAAGCATTCGATGAAAAATACCTGACGGTAATACCTTTACATAGTCACCAGGATGCAAGCTCTGATTTGAGCTCCAAAGGGGACTAATCCGCCCCAGGGCCAGTCCTTTCCCTCCCCTTCTCACCAGCTTCCCCCCTCCTCCCAGCTCCTAGTGGACACTTCTGACACGAAGGATCTCCACCAGTCTTTGCTGAATGACTGATTTTTGGATTATTGTTAAGAACAAAGAACTTCTATGTAAAACCAAAGTAACCTGAGGGAAATACAAGTTTCCTATTTATTTAAAGGGTGAGAAGTAGGGCTGGGGTTTATGTAGCTCAGTGGTAGAGTGCTTGCCTGGCATGTGTAAGGCCCTGGATTTAATCCCCAGCAAAACACACACACACACACACACACACACACACACACACACACACACACTAAAAAGTATTATTAGCCAGGCTTGGTGGTGCACACCTGTAATCTCAGTACTTGGGAAGCTGAGATAAGAGGACTGCAGGTTGGAGGCCAGCCTCAGCAATTTAGTGAGGTCCTATTTCAAAATAAAAAGGGCTAAGGCGTAGCTCAGAGGTCGAATGCTCCCTGGGTTCAATCCCCAAAACCAAAATAAAAATGTATTATTAAACAAATATCTACTCTCTCTACATATAGTTACCCACATTTATCTATATCTTTATGTTTAATAGGAAAAAAGAAATAAGGGTCTTACTGATACATTATTTCATAGAGTTGCCTGCCATTTTAAATTACCCAAACTCTAAATTAGTTCCACAGTAACAAGCAAAAGTCAGTCTCATAATCAGCTGACCCCACAGTTGGCAGGAACATGGGATTCAACAGTTCACCCACAAGGCCAGAGACTGGTGCTCCTGAGCCGGGTGTCATGGTGCAGGACAGCTGCTCACCCTGCAGTGCCCGCTGGGGCGCAGACTTCTGAAATCCTCAGGCCTTTTAGAAACTTCATAAAATTAAAATTCTCCAGACCATAATATCAAAGGCAAGCCAACAGGAAGGGAAGAAACTATTTACTAAACATCAAATCCATGTTTGTAGTACTCTGCTGAGTTTTAAAAAACAACATTATTAATGCTAATTCTCAGTATTACTTAATCCTCATTATTATCCTTTTTCTTTTCTTTTTGTGGTACTGGGGACTAAATTCAGGGGCATTCTACCTCTGAACTACATCCCCAACCCTTTTAATTTTTTTGTTTTTGAAACAGGGTCTCATTAGGTTTCTGAGAGTCTCACTAGGTTGCTGAGGCTGTCCTTGAACCTGTGATCATCCTGTCTCAGCCTCCCAAGTACTAGGATTACAGGCATGTACAACCACGCCAGCTATTTGTTTTGAAACAGGATCTCCTAGGTTGCTGAGTGTCTTGCTAAATTGCTGAGGCTAGCCTCCAACCTGTGCTCCTTTTCTCTCAACCTCCTAAGTAATGAGATTATAGGTATGGGCCACCATGTCCAGCTCTCATTATTATTCTTACTTAACAGATGATTGAAGTAGAGTTTGGAGAGAATAAATTGCCTAGCATTACATGCCTAGTGGTACTACAATCAAAACTCAAATCTAATTTTCTTTTTTTTTTTTTTTTGGTACTGGGAATTAAACCCTGGGGCATTCTACCTCCAAGCTACACCCCCAGCCCATTTTTTATTTTGAACAGGGTCTTGCTAAGTTGCTGAGGGTCTCACTAAGTTGCTGAGGCTGGCTTCAAACTTGTGATTCTCCTGTCTTAGACTCCCAAGGACTGGAATTACAGGCATGCACCACTGCACCCTGCAGTCTGGCTGATTTCAAAGCAAACTCTCTCTCCCTTGAATATAGGCTGTCTCTCATAGGAAAGGTTAGTAGTAGGGTTCTGGGGAGCCTGTAAGAAATATTCCACTCACCAGTCACTACTGTAGGTCAAGGTCACAAGGACAAAAATGAAAATAGCAATGAATCAAGAATTGTTCCAAATATCCTCCCATGCAAGTCCACCAATTCCCCTTGCTCTCAGCTCTGGCTATGACCTTTACGAGCAATTGAGAAATATATTGGGGGAGGGGGGTACTGGAGACTGACCCAGGGGCATCCTACCATTGAGCTACAACCCCATCCCCCTTTTTAAAATTTTTGAAACAAGGTCTTGCTAAGTTGCTGAGGCTAGTTTCAAGCCTGCAATCCTTCTGTTTCAGCCTCCCAAGTAATGGGATTATAGCCATGCACCATGGACCTGGGCTTGAGGAACATGTATTTTTAAAAAAATTTTTAAACTGGGCATGGTGGCGCACGCTTCTAATCCCAGTACTTGGGAGGCTGAGACCGGAGGATCCGGGTTCGCGGCCAGCCTCAGCTACTTAGTGAGGCCCTCTGCAACTTAGTGAGACCCTGTTGCAAAATAAAGAATAAAAAATAGGACTGGGGGTGTAGCTCAGAGGTAGAATGCCCCTGGGTTCAATCCCCGGTACTGCAAAAATAAAATAAAAAATAAAATAATTTTTTTAGGCAAATAAGATATTTTCTTCAGTCTCAT
>PVJS01025397.1:0-27890 GCA_004027185.1 Glis glis
TTCTCTGCAAACTCCAGACCCAGGTGTGCTTAGCACTGATTGGCTGTTGCTAGGGGTCACTAGGGACAAGATCAGGTTACTTGGGGGCAGGTATGGGGGCAGTATGCTATAGAGACCTAATTTTTAGAACACAGGTACTTAAGCCTATTTTTCTTAAAGCTTTAATTAAAGCCTGTTATGGCTTCATTTTGGCTCTTCAAGTAGATTCATGAAGTTGCACAATCATCACTACTAACTTCTCCCAGAACATTCCATCAGCCCCTAAAAAAAAAACCCTACCCATTAGCAGTCACTTCCCATCCCCTTGGCCCCTGGCAGCCACGAACCTGTATTCTGCCTCTGTGGGTTGCCGGTCCTGGACATTTCATATAAAGGAAACCATTTGATTCTTTCATGTCTGGCTTTCACTTAACATGTTTTCAAGGTTTGTCCATGTTGTTCGGTACTGCTTTCTTTTTATGCCGTGTAATATCCCATTGCAGGGATACACCACCTTTTATTTTATTCACTAATCATTTGTTGAATTTATCCTTGGTTGAATTTATTATTTATCATTTGATGAATATTTGGGTTGTTTCTACTTTAGGGCTATTACAAATAATGTTTCTGTGGACATTCATGAACAAGATTTGTGTGGACGTATGTTTTCAGTTCTATTGAGTATTTGTCTCGCAGTGGAATCTGTAGGTCGTATGAAAGTGTAACTGTTTGAGGAACTTCAAACTTCTTTCCACGGTGGCTCCACCACCAGCAATGGAGGAAGGTTCCAATCCTCCACCTCCTTGCTGACCTTTGTTTTTCTTCTTCCTCCTCCTCTTCCTCTTTTATTTTTTTGGCACTGGGGATTGAACCCGGGGGCATTCTACCTCTGAGCTACACCCCAGCTCTTTTTTTGTTTTGTCTTGTTTTTTTTGTTTTGTTTTGTTTTGTTTTGTTTTGAAACAGGGTCTGGCTAGGTTGCTGAGAGTCTTCCTATATTGCCGAGGCTGCCCTCAAACCTGCGATCCTCCTGTCTCAGCCTCCCAAGTACTGGGATTACAGGCATGCACCACCACGCTGGTTTCAACCCTTGTTTTGATTTTCGCCATCCACGGAGCGTGTCGTGGTATCTCATGGTATGGGCGTGGCCTCTCAGATCATCCATAAGGGTTTGCAGATAGAACGCAATTGTTTTTTCCTGGAAGATCAAACAGTTGCTACTTCGTTGTTGCATGTCCTGCAATTCATTTCTAGGTCCTGCGTTCTAGCAGAGCAAGGCAAGTGTTCTCTGTGTGTCGTCATGTGGATAATGATTGGATAATGAATATGAATGAATAATGGCTGACTAGTGACTACCAGATCCAAAGATGGCTGGCCTCTTGGGTACCACTTCCTCTGCTCCCCTCCTGACCGCGGCCCTAAACAGGCTCCGCCAGCCCCAGCACTCCATTCCGCTGGTGGCGGTCAGCATCAGCTCAGCACTCAGCTACGCCCCCGGCGAGGCTCAGTGTCCAGCCAGCCTTAGCTTAGAGCGCCTGCTGCCTGCCCGGGGCGTGGGAGACAGGCAGAACTCGAGTCCCCCACGATCCTTTCCCCCACATCAAGGCTAGGGCTGAGCTTTCTTATCTCTGTGCTTTTGTGTTGTTGTTCTATTTCATCCTCTGATGCCCCAAAGTCCTTCTACACCTCCGGGACTTGAACCTCTTGCTGAAGATGTGCTCATCTTAGCCCACGGCTACACCCCCCAGCCCTATTTTTTTTTATTGTTTATTTTGAAACAGGGTCTCACTAAGTTGCAGAGGGCCTTACTAAGTAGCTGAGGCTGGCAGCGAACCTGCGATCCTCCTGTCTCCGCCTCCCAAGTACTGTGATTACAAGCGTGCGCCACCACGTCCGGCTCTGTGCAATGGTTTCTACACCCTTAACCTGGAGGGGCCAGGCCCACGCCCTCCTCGTCCCAACGATAGGCCGGTGCTGTTCGAGGGCTTCTGAGGCTCCATCCAAGCCCAGCACCCAAGACACTGCTGGTGGACAAGCAGGCGCTAGCACAGTACTCTCTGGGAGGGGGAGGTGGCCCGGGCTGCCTTCCAGAGAGCCAGACCATGGCGACCTTGCTGTCAAGTCCCCTGGCCTCTGCGGGGTATTCACCACCCCCTCCACAGGCCTTTTGCAGCTTGCTCAAATAGAAACAGATGATCTCACACAGGATCACACAACAGTGGGTATTTTTCAGGGCCTCCCTGCTTGGAAGCTCTGGTCCTGTCCCCTTCCTGCTAGTTAAAGCCCCCCCCCTTTTTTGGAATTGGGGATTGAACCTAGGGGCATTCTACCTCTGAATTACACCCTCAGCCCTATTTTTTTTTTTTTTTTTGGTTTTAAAACAGGGTCTCACTAGGTTGCTGAGAGTCTCACTAAGTTGTTGAGTCTGTCCTCGAACCTGCGATAATCCTCCTGTCTCAGCCTCCCAAGTACTGGGATCACAGGCATGCACCCACTCCTGACTGTGAGGTTCCTGAGCTCTACTCCTGGAGTGGGGAGCGGGCAGGCATCTGTGTGGTAATGAGTCCCCCAGGTGATTCTGACCAAGCCAGAGTCTAAGAGCCACTGCCCGTGCCCCCTGCATACGCCGTGTCCCCTCTCGAGCCTCTACAGGAAGTCTAGAGTACAGAGGGCTCTTTACTTTCATGAGCACCAGGCTTTGAAAACTCACCTCTGCTTTAAATATTCAAAAGAAGCCATGCTTCTGTTTTTTAACTGCCTGAGAAAAAATTGACACAACCAACTGCACATAAAGTGTGCAACTTGTTAAGTTTTTTGGTTTTGGTTTTTTTTTTTTTTGGTACTGGGGATAGAACTCAGGGGCCTTCTACCTCCAGGCTACACCCCAGATCTATTTTATTTCTTACTTGGAAACAGGGTCTCACTAAGTTGCGGAGAGCCTCACTAAGTTGCTGAGGCTGGCCTCGGAACCTGCAAGTACCAAGTACTGGGATTGCAAGCGTGCACCACCACGCCGGGCTTACTTGGTAAATTTTGACTGTGCACACCTGTGAGGTTAGCAGCAGCCCAAGGCCTGGAAGAGCCTCCCATTCAGCCTGATTCTGATGGCTTCCTCCCTCGGCTGAGCAGGGGGTTCTGGGCAGCTGCGGGTGGGAGGGGAGCCACCCGGAAAGACAGCCTGTGGGTGACAACTGAAAACCTGACCTCACTTAAGAGTCCCTCCATAGCCACTGCTGCAGAGGCGAGACCAGTGTCTGAGAACCATGCTGGGAACTGAGGTGCCAGTGTGAACTGACGTCTGTGCATGTATTATGCATCACTGCATGCACCTTACAGAGTGTGCTGAGCAGAGAGAAACCTTCTCCTCCTCGCTGGGGGAGAAGGACGTCTGGCACGTGACCTGAGCCCTGGAGGGCTGCTTTGAAAGAGGGTGAGCTGCAGGCTGAGGAAGCAGCCCGTGCCAGGCTGCAGCTGGGGGAGGAGGTGAGGGACAGGCCTGTCCTCCGCTTCCGGCCCTTCCCGCTCTGTCGTTAATGACGGGCAGCTGGGTGTCTTCCTAGGTTTCATTATTTCCTACGGTGTTGTCTCCGTTTTTAATATTCATCTCTGCTCTTTGTAGTTCAGGTTGTAGGCTGACGAGCACAAGCGCCATAGCTCTATACGTGTGACCCATGTCACCCTTGTTTCTCTACATCACTTGTTTTTTTTTTTTCAATCATACTGGGGATTGAACCCAGGGACATTCTACCTCCGAGCTACACCCCCAGCCCTATTTTTTAAAATTTTTAAACAGGATCTTACTAAGTTGCTTAGGGCCTTGCTAAGTTCTCGAGCCTGGCCTCGAACTTGCGATCCTCCTGTCTCAGCCTTCCAAGTACTGGGATTACAGGCGTGCGCCACCATGCCTGGTTTCTACATCACATTTAATCAGCTGAGTCCCACCCCACTGACAGAGCAGAAACCCAGCCTTGGTCTCTAGGGAGGCTGAGCCTCCCCTCCCTGCTCCCAGCATCCCATGATGGCGCCGAAAGTCCAACACAACCCAGGGCAGGCATCCCCGCCCCTCTGGCTTCCGACCTCCCAGCAGTGACTCAAGAACAGAATCAAGATGGCCCCTGTGAGCTGGGCATGGTGGCACACGCTTGTAATCCCAGTACTTGGGAGGTTGAGACCAGAGGATCGGGGTTCGCGGCCAGCCTCAGCTACTTAGTGAGGCCTCCGCAACTTAGTGAGACCCTCTTTCAAAATAAAGATTAAAAAATAGGGCTGAGGGTGTAGCCCGGAGGTAGAATGCCCCTGGGTTCAATTCCCGGTACTGCCAAAAAAAAAAGATGGCCCCTGTGTGTGGGGGATTTTTGTCCTAGCCACACATGGACATGGGGGGCTTGCTGAGATTGGGGCCCAGAGCCTTGGCTCTAACCTGCCTGACTGCACCCCCGAGCCTCTCCCTGGGGCCCCTGTTGCTTGTGGATCTCTCCAAAGAACCCCCTTTGCAGTCTCCACAGTGCTCCCCAATGAGGGCGCACGCCTTTCCCTCCAGGCACACCCCTAACTTCTACGTTGTCCTCCCTCCTAGGCTGAGGTCGGGGAGATGCCAGTGCCTCCCAGCCTTTCCTGAGGAGCTCGCTGTCACCCCACGCTCAGCCAGCGCTGGTATCAGGTGTACCATCCCCAGCCCTGTGAGTCCCTTAAGGCAGGCGGTGGAGCTGGCTCACGAGTGGCCTCCCTGGCCTCTGTCCTCACCGGACCTCCTTATGACAGTGACTCCCACAGCGGAGCGGCCTCCCCAGGCCCAGGAGGCAAGCCTGGGTGGGGCAAACCTTCCACTTCTGGAAGAGGCCAGCTTACTGCATGGAGCCCAGGCCCTGCTGACCCGGCCTGCCCTGGCCACTCACCTTCGGAGCCTCCGTGTGACCAAGAGGACACCCCAGGCCCTGTGGACCCATGGCCTGCCCTGGCCACGCACCCTCGGAGCCTCCGTGTGACCAAGAGAGGACATTTGTCTGTAGCTGAAAAGTTCTTGGAGGAGAATTTAGCAGGACACTACTAAAGGCCCAGGCTCCTGCACCCTCCCTGCCCCCCAGGACAGGGCTGAGCCCAACTTACATGTGAGCACCTCTCTAGACCAGACAGGGACACCTGAGTTTAGGAACCCCACTCTTGTGCTCATTCTACCTGCAGAGCCCCACATGGGGGCAAACCAAAGAGTTGCTCATTATTTCTTTGAATCAGAGAATATTTGTGAAATTGAAATCCACTCCTGACTTTTACCCAGGGCCCCTCTGTAGTTCTCCAAATGAATTGAGTAAAAGTAAAATCATCTGTGCTACCCTAGAAGAATTTTTTTTTTGGGTGGTACTAGAGATTGAACCCAGGGGCATTCTACCTCCGAGCTACACCCCCAGCCCTTTTTTATTTTTTATTTTGAAACTGGGTCTTGCTGGGTTGCTGAGACTCTCACTACATTGCTGAGGCTGTCCTTAAACCTGAGATCCTTTGGTCTCAGCTTCCCAAGCACTGGGATTACAGGCGTGCACCACCACACCTGGCCCTAGGATTCTCAGTGTCCACACAGATCCACATTAACCGCCAACAGCACTGAGCGCTGAGGCAGGCAGCTCCAAGCTCTTTCCACACATCCACTCATCTGCACACCCCACAGCCTCAAACAGGCGCCACAGGTGCCACTAACCAGGCAGTCAGGAGCCCCGCCCGCCTGTCCCACGTGGCCGCACCCCACACGCCTCCCCAGGCTCCTGCGCTCATCCAGGCGGACTGTTCCTTCCTTCCTCGTGTGGCTCCTGAACCTCCACTCCATGTTTTCCTCTTCCAGAGGTTTCCCTTCTATCTTTCTATCTCCAGCCCTTCCTGCACCTCATCTTCTCTCCTGCCCATCTCTCCCCACCCCGGTTTAAAGGTCATTTTCAAATTTATACTTGCAGTAATCAGCCACGCCCACGTGATTCTAATGATCCCCACCTCAACCCACGGTCTTTTTCTCCAGATTTTTCAGCTAATTAGGGTCCAGCCTCTCATCGCACCCAAGAGCACAAGAGGGCCCAGGATGATGGATGGGGTCCTGGCCCAGGAGGGCCCTGCCCTGAGCTAGCCTGGGCCACAGGTGTGACTGGGTCTCAGGAGAAATCTGCAGGGAAGTATTGAGCACCACGTGCTTACGTGTGAATGCGTCCCTAAGCGGTGATTAGGACGTGGAGGCCCCTCCCCTCACGAGGGCGGGATTTGGGCCCTTGTCAGGCATCACAGGTGGCTCTCTGTGAGGACACAGCGTCCCCCTCCAAAGAGTGCCATTTTGAAGGCAGTGAGCGGCCTTCACAGACATCGGAACCAGAACCGGTGCTCCTGGATCTCGGCCTTCCCAGCCTCCTGACTGTGAGTAAATAGTCTCCGTTCTTTTTTAATTACTCAGCCTCTGGCATTTTGTCATAGCAACCCCAGTGGACTCAGACACCACCATCTCAGTAGGGTCCCCAGAAGCGGGTCTGAGGCCGGGATCGCAGATGGGAACAATGACAGAAGTGCTCCCAGGGGGAAGGACTTGCGGGGAGCAGGATGGGGAAGGGAAGAAGCCAGCAAGGGTGTGACCCCAGCGAGGGCCGCCGGTGTGTGCTGTGCCTGCGTTGACCTCAGTGGGGCTGGGGCGCCGAGCCCTGCGTCCCCCCACATCTCAGCACAAGCGCCTGGGGATGGGACACCCATGATACAAACAAGGCCACGTTAACTCATCTGCTTTATCTCTGCTGGGTGGCATGCTGTAATATGAACAGGAAACAGGCACCTGTTTGTGTATGGTGAGGGGCTCCAGTGGCCTGGGGCAGGCCCCCGGGGGGGTCACAGGTATGGGATGTGCAGAAGTAAACAGAACCCAGATGCAGGTACAGAGCCCATCACGGGGGTCAGCGGGGCCTGCTGCAGGCTCGCCGTGGGCCAGCCTTGCCCCAGGTGCTGTCAGGCATCAGCACGTGAGCCGCACAGCCCAAGAGGCTGGGCCTGACCATATTCCCATTTCACAGAAGAGGAAACGCGCAGAGAAGTCAAACACTCGCCCAAAGTCACTCATGTAGGAAGTGGGGGGGGGGTCCGCCCAGACACTGCTCCAGACCCAATTCCTGACAGCCGGGCAAGTCTCAGGACAGCGCAGAGCAAGACCCATCCAGAAAAAGAACAGCAGAGCTCTCTGTGGGTGGGTGGGGAGGACATAACCAAGAAGTACTGTGTTAGCCGGGCATGGTGGCGCACACTTGTAATCCTAGTACTTGGGAGGCTGAGACAGGAGGATCGCAGGTTCGAGGACAGGCTCAGCAAGTAGTGAGACTCTCAGCAACTTAGCGAAACCCTGTTTCAAACTAAACATAAAATAGAGCTGGGGGTGTAGCTTGGAGGTAGAATGCCCCTGGGTTCAACCCCCAGTACCACACACACACACACACACACACAAAACCAACAAAATAAAGAATTAAAAATAGGGCTGGGGGTATAGCTCAGAGGTAGAATGCCCCTGGGTTCAATCCCTGGTACCACAAAAATAAATAAATAAATAAATAAATAAATAAAGAATTACTGTGTTATACCAAAGAGTACATATGTGTGTAGCTGTGTAATATTCCATTTATATGATGCTCTAGAACAGGCAAAAATAATTATGGTGGAAAATATGGAAAGGGGCAGGGGCTTTCTAGGTTGATGTTTATGTTCTGTTTATTGCATTTGTCAAAACCAGTGAGAGTATACGTTAAGTCCATGCATTTCATTGGATATCGATTGTAACCTCAAAAGACAAAAAAGCAAATATTAAGCTCTAGTTAACGAGATGAATGCTGAAGTTTTGGGAATGTTGATGGGAAATTGCTGAGGTCTGCAACTTACTCTGAAGTACGTGTTAAACAAGATGGATTGACGGGTGAGTAGAGACATGGAAAGGTGGGCAGATAAGGTTCAAGCGAGTGCAGGAAAGTATCATTTGTAGGGTTGAGGTTTACAGTGTACGGTGCTCACTGAAAAATTCTTTCTGTGATTTGAAGTTTTTCATAACATGTCGGGGAAACTGTGTTTCTCTCTGGGGAGGCCAGCATGGGAGTGTGAGTGAGCGAGAGCAGACTGTCCCTTTCCACTTTGTGTGTTTCTGCTATTGTTTCATGAATCTTTACAAGCATGCACAGTCTTTGTAAAAAGTTATTTATTTTTGTTTAACAACTTAAAAAATAAGACTTGACTTGCACTTGTGGAGTTCGCTTGTGATAAGACATTTAAGATACATCCATGAGCCGGGCGTGGTGGTGCACGCCTGTAATCCCAGTACTTGGGAGGCTGATACAGGAAGATACGGGTTTGCAGCCAGCCTCAGCTACTTAGTGAGGCCCTCTGCAACTTAGTGAGACCCTATTTCAAAATAAAGTATAAAAAATAGGGCCGGGGGTGGAGCTCGGAGGTAGAACACCCCTGGGTTCAATCCCTGGTACTGCAAAAAAAAAAAAAAAAAAGATACATCCATTAGCCGGGCGTGGTGGTGCACACCTGTAATCCCAGTACTTGGGAGGCTGAGACAGGAAGATCCGGGTTCACAGCCAGCCTCAGCTACTTAATGAGGCCCTCCGCAACTTAGTGAGACCCTGCTTCAAAATAAAAGAATAAAATTGGTCTGGGGTGTAGCTCAGAGGTAGAATGCCCCTGGGTTCAATCTGCAGTACCACCAAAATAAAAAAATAAAGATACATCCATGAGCTGGGCATGGTGGCACACACCTATAATTCTAGTACTTGGGAGGCTGAGACTGGAGGACTGCAGGTTCAAGGACAGCCTCAGCAACGTAGCGAGAATCCCAGCAATGTAGCGAGACCCTGTTTAGAAAAATAGAAAGGGCTAGGAGTGTAGCTCGGAGGTAGAATGCCTCTGGGTACGATCCCCAGTATCTCACACACACAGGCACACGCCCATGCACACACACACCACATACATGCCTTCTGTCATGTGGTCGTTGCCAATGAAGGTGGCATTGCTTAACAGTGCTCATGAAAGAGTGGCCCACAATTGAAGGCCAAGCGTGCTCTGTCCCTGTGTGCCACCACCCACTCACCCCCGCCATTGTATCCTGAGCCTCAGATCCACACGGGTGTTCTGGGCTATCTTTCTTTTCTCTCCTTTTTCTTTTTCTTTTTTTTTTTTGTGGTATTGAGGATTGAACCAGGGCTATTCTACCTCCAAGTTACATTCCCAGCCCTATTTTCTTTTTTATTTTGAAACAGAGTCTCTCTAAGTTGTAGAGGGCCTCACTAAGTAGCTGAGGCTGGCCGCGAACCTGCGATCCTCCTGTCTCAGCCTCCCAAGTACTGGGATTATAGGCGTGCACCACCACACCTGGCTCTGGGCTTCCTTTCAACACTGCCCTGAGACATTACTAGCAGATATTTTTATGAATGGTGTCTGTAATGTTTGAAAATCACCAACTGCAGGAGATGTTTTAGATTTACACTCTAAAAATGGATGTTTGGAGCTGGGCACTGTGGCCGTGGCAAAGGCCTATCATCCTAGGAACTCAGGAGGATGAGGCAAGAGAATCACAAGTTCCAGGCCAGCCTAGGCAACTGAGCAAGAACCTGTCTCAAAACAAAAATAAAAGCTGGGAGTGGTGGCACATGCTTGTAATCCCAGTACTTGGGAGGCTGAAACCAGAGGATCCGGGTTCGCGGCCAGCCTCAGCTACTTAAGGAGGCCTTCCGCAACTTAGTGAGACCCTGTTTCAAAATAAAGAATAAAAATAGGGCTGGGGGTGTAGCTTGGAGGCAGAATGCCCCTGCGTTCAATCCCCAGTACCGCAATAAATAAATAAATAAATATATAAGTAGGGTTGGGGATGTAGCTCAATGGTAGAGTACCCTTGGGTTCAATTTCCAGTACTGCAAAAATAAATAAATAAATAAAAGTTTGGAAGTCACAACCAAGGTGGGATATGCTTTGGGACCACTGTGGGGTGGGATTCTTTGTCCTGGGCCAGCAGAGGAACTTTGACCTCACCCTGTGCTCCCTATGTGGGTGACTCTGTCCTGGTATGACACACTCGTGTACATTTTTTTTCTTTTTTCCTGCGCTGGGCATGGACCCCAGGGCCTTGCACATGCTAGGCAAGTGCTCTACCACTGAGTTACCTCCCCAGTCTGGTGCACAAAGCTTTATTGGAACACAACCATGCTCAATGTGTGTCGTCCATGTCTACTCCAGGGAGACGGTGGTAGTGCAGCATGGTTGTGACAGGGACCGTCTGGCCTCTGAAGCCTGAGAGATTTACTCTCTGGCCTTCCTCAAGAAAAGCTTCCCACGGCGGCTGCAGGAAGTTGCCTCCTTCCTGCTATAATCGGGATTGATTTCCTATTTTAAGTTATTTTGCCAAGCACCTCTGCAATTGCCGGTGCTGACCGCGGCCCGTCGCCTGCATGATGGATCGGCCTGAGCCTGGCTCCCTGACCTCTTTGCTCTTTTTATACACAGCTCCTTGCATCTCCACTCAGAACCGTGAGTTCACATTATCATAGCGGAGGTCCTCTCCAGCAGCTCTGTAAAGCAACTGTCCCTGGACACATCGCACCAGGCTCTTACGTGTACATGATGTCACCAAACCATGACACCTTCCCAGGTGAGCGTGCCGGCACCTCATCCACCTCACAGTGTGGACCAGCAGTAAAAACACGAGACGTGAAGACAGGTGTGGAACCTACTGGTTGATTCTTGTCCGTTCTCTCCCTCCTTCTCTTTGTTGTTTTGTTTTTTTGTGGGGTTTGTTTTTGTGATGCTGGGGATTGAACCCAGGGGCATTCTATCTCTGAGCTATACCCCCAGCCCTATTTTACTTTTTATTTGGAAACAGGGTCTCCCTAAGTTGTTGAGGGCCTTGCTACATTGCTGAGGCTGGTTTCGAACCTCTGATCCTCCTGTCTCAGCCTCTCAAGTACTGGGATTACAGGCATGTGCCACCGTGCTGGGCTTTTTTCTGTTTTAAGAGCTTTCCCCAGTTGCTGCTTTAATGACAACCATGGCTTTGAGAGCCATGGAATCGTCTCTGTGGCTGTCAGTACCACCAGTGACCTGTGGCCTGGTGTGTTGGCGGAAGCGTGAAGCACAGGGAACAGATGCAGGGAGCACTGTGGACATGCAAATTTGGGAGCCACATGGGGACCATCGAGACGCGGCCCTCAAGATCCCTGCTCGAGGGCTGGAGAGAGACCCAGCATCTGCGGCCGGCTCCTGAATTGTGCACAGCTGAGACAGTGGCCCAGAACTAGCATGTGTCCTCAGAGAGCAGACATTATGGAAGACCAATGACCCATCTTCCAAATTACCCCCTTTAAGATAAAAATAAAGCAGGGACATTTGTCCTGTGCGCTGCGCGGGGAAACGGCGATCGTTACGGCTGCAGCTCCTTGGGCCAGGCGCTCTTCATTTTGTTTCTATTTTTACAGCCTTGTTTTCCTCCAAAGCTTTTTCAGAATTGACAGATCTGTCCCCAAAGTCAGCAGGGAGGCCATAAAAAGGTATCCGTGTGAAGGTGCCACTCCTGACGGAGGCCGTGCTTGCCAGGGAACGGCTGTCTCTCAGCCCCGAGCGCGGTGCTTCCTGGGTGTTGTCAGCATCTTCTGTCAACTGCGGTAAACAAAGGAGGCTATCGACTAGAAGAAGCAAACCCAGCTCAATAAGAAGTGCTCTCTCATTTTTTTGGATGCTTTCTTTTCTTTTTCTCTAATGACATTGAGCAATGATTTCTTTTCAGAGCCGGCAAAGAATTGTGCAATAAACTAAATTCGAATGCACGCGACAGAGATTCATTGTGTAGCACACCAGGCAGTAGACACTAAAGGACAGAGAGATGACTAAAACGTAACTCTGGTTACGAGTACAGCCCAGGCGGGTGAGGGGTGGACCCCAGAAGATAGGAGCTACGAGAGAGGTGCTGGCCATGTGGAGGGGCTCAAGGAAGAACTAACTCATGGTCACAGCCATGTGGAGGTTCAGGGGACAGGGGTGGAGCAGAAAGGGTGGGGAGATGGGCTTCAAGGGAAGCTCCGTGAGTCAGCTGTGGTCTCAATGCACTGCTGCACCCCGCCCCACAGCTCACAGTGTCTGCAGGTTGGCCTGGGCTCGGCTGCTGGGCTGGCCTGCTGGACCGCTCTGCTGTGCGTCAGGGGCCTCGCTGGGTGTGGCTCCTGGCTGCACGGGGCTCAGGCCTGTCCCACATTGGTTCATCTGGGACAATTCTCATGATGACACTGAAGCTCTAGGGGCCATCCCGACTGCATGGACACACCTTACACCTCTTACTTTAACATTCACTGAGTCAGATAGTCCTCCAGAGACTCACGTGTTGAAAGTGTGGTTCCCCAAGCGCAGCGGGGTCAGAGGCGGGCCCTTGGGACGTGATCGGGTCATGAGGGCGCTGACCACATCAGTGGGGTAATCCGTCGCGGGAGTCTTCATTTGAATGACTATTGGGAGGTGGTGGAATGTGTAGGAGGTGGGACCTCAGAGAAAAGAGGGTTCTGTGTCCTTGGAGATTATATCCTGTCCCCTACTCCTTCCTGTTGCTCTCTCTGCTTCTGGGCTATCAGCTCAGCAGCTCTCCCCCACCACACCCTTCCGCCGTGATGCTTACCACAACCCCAGAGCAATGCAGCTGGCCAACCCTGGACTGAACCTCTGAAACTGTGAGCCCAAAGAAACCTTTCCTCCTCTGAGTTGATGCTCTTGGGTGTTCGACATGACCGCAAAAAGCTGATGAACACATTGACCAAAGCAAGCCAGACGGCATTCCAGTCAGCATCCCTGCAGCTATCATCTAAAGCTCCACCATGTCACTTAGAGGAAAGAAGATTTATTTTCTTACGGTTCCGGGCTCAGTCCACGTGAGACTGGGGACCATGGATCTCAAGGCATGGCGGCAGGAGGAGGAGGGAGAGCGCATGGGCTATGCTCCTCTTATCACAGAGGCTGAAAGCAAGAGAGATCAGGGGGAGGAGGAACCTTACATATAATCTCCAAGGCCACACCCCCAGGGAGCACCTCCTCCAGCCACACCCTATCAGCCTACCACGTAAATCCATTACCATGGATTTATCCACTGCTGGGACTATAACCCTCATGACTCCACTACATCAACCCTAAATATTAATAAATGAGCTCTTTAGGGGACATTTTATATCTAAATATAACATACGACCAGGCCTAAATTCAGGGGTAGACAAGTAGACTACTTCTAGGGCGGAGAACTGCCCAACAGCATGGCAGAGTGAGAGGCGAAGAACTGGGGCCAGTAGTTCGATCTGCCGTGAAGGGCCTGCCAGGCAAGGGAGCCGAGCCCGGAACCTGGAAGATGTGAGTCATGTCAGGAAACGGCGTTGCCCCGTCTGACGACAGCATCACAAGGATGCCGAAACCCTGGTCCCGCCAGATGCTCCCCACGCAAAAACAAAGGGAGGTGCTGCTGCTGCTGCTGCTGCTGCTTTGAAATGTGAGGAGATGCGCATGCTTAAGTCTCTTGGGTTTTCCAGCGTACATTAGCATCCGGCAAGACTTCTAGAAATACCCAGTCTCATTTTGTTTAACCAGAAGTCTCCCAAGCTCATTTGGCTTCAGATGCTACCCTCTTTAAGTAACACTGAAATCAGACAGAACTCCCTCGGAGAAACGTGGGATTGGATCACAGGATTCATGCAGAATCGAGGACGGGAACCAAGCTTGGGCCACGCCATGTGGCTCCATTGGAGCAAGAAGATGAAGAGACTGTACTTCCTTTTGTGGGCCACGGGAAACCCTGAGAGTTTAAAGAGGAGCATCCTAAACTGGGAGCAGTGGTACACACCTGTACCACGGAGACAGGAGGATCGCAGGTTTGAGGCCAGCACCAGCAACTTAGCCAGACCCTGTTTCAAAAAAACAAAATAGGCTGGGCGTGTTGGCTCAAGCCTGTAATCCCAGTACATGGGAGACTGAGACAGGAGGCTGTAGGCTCAAGGGCAGCCTCAGCAACTTAGCGAGGCCCTGTTTCAAAATAAAAATAAAATAGGGCTGGGGTGTAACTTGGAGGTAGAATGCCCCTGGGTTCAATCCCAAGTACCAAAAAAGAAACAACTGAATGGGAAGTATTTTTTTATTTTTTACCTACTCTATTAGCTTACAAAAATTTTGTATAAACAAATTTTTAATAAGACTGAGAACTAAAGTCAGTAAGTTATGGCCCAAAATTATGTTTCCAACTTTAGTCATTTGTGTATTATGGTCTCGATTCTGTATATCACCTGTACTATGATCAGTACTTTAAAATGAACTTTTGAACATATATGCATCTATAAACATTTACATATACCTACATATATACATATATCTATATGTGCTCATACATATATACTTATATATGTGTATAAATATATGTACATATGTGCATGCTGGGGATTGAATCCAGGGCCTTACACATACTAAACAAATGCTTTACCACTGAGATACACTTCCAGTAATTTGTGTGTGTGTGTGTGTGTGTGTGTGGTACTAGGAATTCAACCCAAGGGCCTTCTATCTCCTCTTTTTTTTTTTTTTTTTTTTTTTGGCGGTACTGGGGATTGAACCCAGGGGCACTCTACCTCCGAGCTACACCCCCAGCCCTATTTTTTATTCTTTATTTTGAAACCGGGTCTCACTAAGTTGCGGAGGCCTCACTAAGTAGCTGAGGCTGGCCGCGAACCCGGATGCTTCTGTCTCAGCCTCCCAAATACTGGGATTACAAGTGTGTGTCACCACGCCCAGCTAAGGGCCTTCTATCTATACCGAGCTACACCCCCAGCCCTATTTTTTTTTTTTTTGCGGTGCTGGAGATTGAACTCGGGCATTCTACCTCCAAGCTACAACCCCAGCCTTATTATTTTATTCTTTATTTTGAAACAGGGTCTCACTAAGTTGCAGAGGACCTCACAAGTTGCTGAGGCTGGCTGCAAACCTGTACTTCTCCTGTCTCAGCTTCCCAAGTACTGGGATTACAAGTGTGCATCATCACACCCGGCTTTTTTTTTTTTTTTGAAACAGGGTCTTGCTAGGTTAATGAGAGTCTCACTACTTGTTGAGGCTGTCCTCAACCTCTGATCTTCCTGTCTCAACCTCCCAACCTCCCAAGCACTGAGATTATAGACGTGCACCACCACACCTGGCCTTCCGGTAATTTAAATATATCTTGAAGGGGAACTTTGGCGTAAAGCCACTAGCTACCCAGAAGTTGTACGATCCTCCTCCCTTCAAGATGTGAAGCCTAATTCTCTGGAGTGTGGGTTGGACTTTGTAGTAGTGACTCGCTTCTAGAGAATAGAATGAAACTAGATTATAAAAAGCACTGTAACGTCCTCCTGCGCGCTTTCTTGCATCACTGTGTCTGAGGGAAGCAGTTGCCATGAGGTGAAAAACCCAAAAGAGGGCGTGTGCAGCAGAGAGCTGAGGCCTCCAGCCAACAGCCCTGTGAAGACTGTCCACACCTCGGTCAGACCTTCAAATCACTGGCTGAGGACGGACTCTAAGCCAGAGCCGCCCAGCTAAGTCTCTCCCAGGCTCCTGACCCCTGGAAACTGAGCAAGGAAATGTCTTAGTCTGTTCGAGCTACTATAACAAAAATACCATAAGCTAGGTGGCTCCTAAACAAAACATCTGTTTTTCTGGACATGTTTTCCAGAACATTCACAGTTGTGAAGGCTGGGGAGTCCAAGGTCAAGGTTCTGGCAGACTCTCTGTCTCTGAGGGTCTCTTCCTGCCTGCCGTATTTCCACTGTAGCCTCGCATGGTGGAAGGGGACAAGGGTCTCTCTGTGCCCTCTTGTCAGAGCACCAACTGCAGAGCCCTGTGGCCTAAGCACCCCCAAACTCCCCACCCCAATACCATCTCCTCAGGGCTTAGGACTTGAACATATGAATTGTGTGGGGAGAGAGTGGTAAACATTCAGTCCATTATTTGTAAGACTGTGGCTAAGTTTTGGAGTTATCTGTTACGCAGCAACAGATGACTAATACACAACCATATATGGAAAATGAGTACCACTGGCCATAAGCAGAAAATATCCAGAAAATAAAACCCACACAGTGTCATTGAGTTTTACACACTTTTTTTTGTAGAGTTGGGGATTGAACCCAGGGGCATTCTACCCCCATGATGTACCCCCACCCTTTTAAATTTTTTTATTTGAAAACAGGGTCTTACTAAATTGTTGGGGCTGGCCTCAAACTTGCAATCCTCCTCTCTCAGCCTCCCAGATACTGGAATTACAGCCATGCCCAGCATGGGGTATACCATTCTTGACCAAAGTAGTCAATGTAGACCAACCACAGCACCAGCTCCTTTCTCCACAGCATCTACCACATACGCCTTTGAGTTATCTTTTTTTTTTTTTTTTTTTTTTTTTGCGGTACCGGGGATTGAACTCAGGGGCGTTCTACCTCCGCACTACGCCCCTGGCTCTATTTTTTATACTTTATTTTTGAAACCGGGTTTCATGAAGTTGTGGAGGGCCTCACTAAGGACAGAGAGAGAGAGACAGGGAGAGAGAGAGAGAGAGAGAGAGAGAGAAAGAGAGCTGAGGTTGGCCGCGAACCCAGATCCTCCGGTCTCCGCCTCCCAAAGTACTGGGATTACAAGCGTGCGCCACCACGCCTGGCGCCGCCTTTGAGTTATCTACTCGCTCATTTCTTGTCTTGCCGCCACTGAAAAGTGAGTTCTCTGGGGATGGAGACTTGTCTGTGTGGTTCAGCCAAGTCCCAGGCCAGTATCTGGCATGTGGAAATTTCTCAATAAATACTTGTGGAACCCAAAATTATATTTTCTAAACAGCAACTTGTGCTTTAAAATCCTATACTAACTGGCATTTGGTAGGATAAATCCAACCAATGACAAATTCCTTAGAAAAGATACACTTAATAACTTCCAATGATCTTAGTGTTGTTTGTTTTTTGTGGTACTGGGGATTGAACCCAGGAGCAGTCTACATCCAAGCTACACCCCCAACCCTTTTTATTTTTCATTTTGAAACAGTCTTGGTACATTGCTGAGAGCCTTGCTAAGTTGCTGAGGCTGGCCTCAAACCTGCAATCCTCCTGTCTGAGCCTCCCCAGTACTGGGATCATAGGTGTGCACCACTGTACCCGTCTGATCTTGGTGTGTTTAAAAGACTTATTCCAGAAAGCATCATATACAGGTCAGATGGCTTTTTGATACTGTTTTGGGCCTTTTAAGCTAAATGCTAAAAGCTCTGATGAGGCTTTAAAAGTTTATAAAATTAAATATAGAGATTCCCCCCCCCAGGAGTTGTTGGGCTACATAGTTGTTTTACATTTTCTCAGCCCTCTGAGCTAACAACTATATGTGTAAATGTTTTGTTTATTTATTTATTTATTTATTTATTTATTTATTTATTTTTGTGGTATCGGGGATTGAACCCAGGGGCATTCTACCTCTGGGCTACACCCGCAGTCTTACTTTTTATTCTTTATTTTGAAACAGGGTCTCACTAAGTTGCTGAGGGCCTCCCTAAGTAGCTGAGGCTGGCCGCGAACCTGCGATCCTCCGGTCTCCGCCTCCCAAGTACTGGGATTACAAGCGTGTGCCACCATGCCCGGCTTAAATGTTTTATTAGTGTCATTAGGGAAATCTTTTGGAGTTTGAGTGTTCAAAACTCCTCATTTTTAAACAGTACCGAATATTTCCAGAATTTCACAGAATCTGGCAGAGTGCTTACACAGCGCTGATAATGATGAATCTGTGGATGCACGAGATGTTGGAATGCCACTGACAAGTCTCATTTGCAGGCAGTTTTTAATTTTTTTTACTGCATAAGGTGCTCTCAGAAATAACTCTTAGTATGACCTGACCTGTTTCTTTAATGCTTCATGTTGTAGTTAAGATGTTCAAGAAAGGCTATTCCAGTCGGCTTTGAAATCAGTTATTACACATGATAATAATTAGATACACTGTGTTCCAGGCCCTCATCTAACCGGTTCATATGTATTAACCCCTGTAAACCTCATAAATTCTGTGAAGTAGATATTAATATTGTCCCAATATATAGACCAGGAACCTAGAAGACAGAGATGTTAAGTAACTTGCCCCAAATCACACAACTAGTAAGAGTTAGAGGAAAGGCCAGCATGGTGGCTCACGCCTGTAATCCCACTACTTGGGAGGCTGAGACAGGAGGATCACAGATTTGAGGCCAGCCTCAGCAACTTAGCAAGGCCCTCAGCAACTTAGTGAGACCCTGTTTCAAAAAACAAAACAAAAACAAAAAAATAGGGCTAAGGGTGTAGCTGAGAGGTAGATGCCCCTGGGTTCAATCTCCAATACCATAAAAAAATAAGAGAGAGAGAGGCAGGATATGAATCCAGGCAGACTAGACTAGATGCAGTTTTTGGATCATATTTCATTTATTCTTATGCTTAGAATATAATGATGATAATGATAATAATAGACATATCTTGAAAGAATGAATAAATAAACCCATTAATTTAGGGTATAAATAAATGCATGACTGACTTGGATACTTGGAGTATCAGGTTCAATGAGACAACCAAATAATTTTTCTGAAATAACCAAGCCATAAAATAAATTTTCTACTGAGATGCTGTTATTGTGGGTCCTACTTTCTTTTTTTTTTTTTTTCAATACTAGGGATTGAACCCAGGACCTCATGCACACTAGGCAAGTGCTCTCCCACTAAGCTACATCTCAGCCCTTTATAAATTTTATTTTGAGACAGGACCTGACTGTATTGCCTGGACTGGCCTCAAACTTGTGATCCTCCTGCCCCAACCTCCTGAGTAGCTGGGTTTACAAGCATACGCCACCACATCCCACCATCCTAAAATACTTTTACTTTCTTTGTTATGTGTCTTTCTACCAGGAAGAAGCACAGATCATTCTTGCTTTAGTTACCTATTGCTGCCTGACACCTTTCCCAACACAGAATAGTGAAGGCAATGTCTTTTTGTTACCAAGTGGAAGATGTTTAAATTATTCCACACTACCTCAGTCCTTGCTTATCTGCTTGGAAAACATTCAAACAGAAAGCACAAATGGGGAATGTTTGTTTGTTTTTGTTTGTTTGTTTGTTTGTTTGTTTTGGTGGTACTGGAGAATGAACCCCCCAATTATTAAATTCTCTCCAAATTGTTATATTAGACTTCGTGTCGGTATCGTGCGAGAAGACTATTGATCAGGAAGCTGCCTGGAGCAGCGACCTTCCATGGCAGGAACCACGGAATAGTTATTAGGAAGCTGCTTAAAGCAGCAACCATCCGTTGCGGGACTACGGAGCAAGTAGTGGAGCAAGTAGTGTCTGCCAGAGCACTTCCAATAGATTTTTTGGGGGTACTGGGGAATGAACCCAGGGGCATTCTACCTTCTAGCTACACCCCCAGCCCCATTGATTGATTGATTGATCGATCGATTGATTGATGATTGATTAATTTGGTACTGGGGATTGAACCCAGAGGCATTCTACCTCCAAGCTACAACTCCAGCCCGATTTTATTTCTTATTTGGAAAAAGGGCCTCTCTAGGTTGCTGAGAGCCTTGCTAAATTACTGAGGCTGGCTTTGAACCTGCGATCCTTCTGTCTTAGCCTCCCAAGTACTGGGATTACAGGAATGTGTCATTGCACCTGGTTCAAGATAATTCTTTTTAACCAATGGATCCCACCTGACTGTATGAGAATGAGCCAGATCCATATGCCCACTATTACAGCAGCAGATGAGCAGAAGCTACTACACATTTCAGCAATGGTACAACTAGCACCATGCTTTTTTCTTTACCTGCTCAAACACTATCAGTCCTTAAGACACTGAATATATGAACAGTTTTAAAAATCAAACCAAGCCGGGCATGATGGCGCATGCCTATAATCCCAGTGCTTGGGAGGCTGAGACAGGAGGATCACAGGTTTGAGGCCAGCCTCAGCAACTTAACGAGGCCCTCATGAACTTAGTGAGAGCCGGTTTAAAAATAAATAAATAAATAAAAAGGGCTGAGGGTATAGCTTGGAGGTAGAATGCCCCTGGATTCAATCCCATCCGCCTCTTCCCAAATCAAACCGAGTCCCATTTTCCAAACTTCCTCTGCAATGACAGGCACCAGGTCCTCCGCCTGCTTCACCATCTCGTGAACCCACAATCAGCCGGTGAGTCAGGGGTCTCAGGTACACGGTCACCAGCTTCACCCACGGTTTTACCCATACACTCCTGTGACTCAGAGCAGATGTGACAAAGGTCAGGGGTGCAGCGCCGTTCCTGCCTGTGTGCAAACAGAGCTCTGTTCTGGCTGGTTTCTATGCCTGGGATGAAGCCGATGTCATTCATACCAGGAAGAAGTAAAGGCGAGATCCTATTTGACAGTTCAAAAGACTTATTCTCCTTGTCCTGGTAGAAAATACCTACTTCCTAGAACCAAGCAAGAAAACATAATAACGTGCAAAAAGCCAGCTGCCGGAGAGGTTTGGGCGCCTTCGCTCGGCAAGTTGGTTTCAGAGCTCACGTGGCACCTGGGGTGTTCTTCTGAGCCCGAGATGGTAGATCGAGGAAACCCTGAGAAAGTGCTAAGTGTGCCCCATCGCAGCTCCTCGGCTCCTGTGTGTGCAGACACGAAGGCGCCCAGCTCTGCTGTCATCTGGAGCTGTCAGAGCGAGACAGGTGGCTCTGTCTAAAGGACATCCCTGCCTCTGCTTTGTAACTGAAGAAAATAAGCCTTTCCCCATTTCCTGTGACTGCTTAGTTTCCCTCGTTGCTACATAAATAGCTCAGTGGGTTTGGCCATAATTTTCCTAAGGAATGAGTTATTTAAGTTCTCTAATTTAATCATCCCAAGATGATCTCCCTACCTCGATTTAATAAAGGGAATTAAAATGTGGTTTCTTTTTGTTAGTAGCCTCCTCCACCGCCATCTGCTTAAAAATGTGGATATAATCAGCCACTGGAAAGTATGAGAAACAGATCATGTTTACAAAGAAGTTTCTCTCTCTTTTAAAAAGCATGTGAATAAAATTTTAAAATCCCCATGAGGAAAAGGAAAAAATCTGCCAGGATTTTTTAGTTGAAAGAGATTTCATTTCATAGCAAGAGCTGGTAATGTACAATGAGCTCTCCAAATATAAACCCACGGCTGCCTGGTAATTGTGTTATTTTTAAGACAAATCAGGTATTTTTTTCCTAATTTATTGTTTTCCAGAAACCCATTTTGCAGTCTGTCTGGTAGCAGTCAAAGGGACTAAATTCATGCCACCTGTTCCCACTGGCTTTCAATCTTATGTATCTGAAAAATCGCTTGTCATCTTTCCCCTATAAGGATTATTCTGGAAGCATAAATACTGCTTTTACCTTAGTGTGAATGGTTTTTGGAGTAAGGGACATTAACATATTTAAGCTGCTTGGAAGATTGACAATTCGTTTTTTCTTCATCAGGGAAAACATATGGATTTTTAGTGATGCTTTATTGAGATGTAATTAATATACCGTGCAAGTCACTTAGTTTGTGTATATAACCCAGTATTTTAGTGTATTCACAGCATTGCGCACCCGTCACCACAGTCTACTTTTACAACATTTTTGTTGCCTGTCTAAAGGGGCATGTGGTTTTTCGTAGCTGCCTTCTTTTACTCAGCATAATGTTTCCAAGGTTTATCTAAGTTGAAGCGTGTATGAGTACTACTTATTTCATTCCTTTTAATTGCCAGATAATATTCCATTGTTCAAATATACCACATTTATTTAGCCTTTCAACAGTTGGTAAGTGTTTGTATCATTTCCACTTTGTAGTTATTCTGAATAATTCTGCTATAAGCATTCATATACAAGTTTGTATGCAGACACACACATTTAATTTACTTATTATTTATTTATTTATTTATTTAATTTATTTTGCAGTATTGGGAATTGAACCCAAAGATGCTCTATCACTGAGTTACATCCCCAACCCTTTATTTATTTTTATTTTGGGGGTACTAGGGATTGAACCCAGGGGCATTCTACCTCTGAGCTACACCCCAGCCCTATTTTATTTTATTTTTTTTATTTTGAAACAGGATCTCAGAGCTAAGTTGCTGAGGCTGGCCTCGAACCTGCGATCCTCCTGTCTCAGCTTCCCAAGTACTGAGATTATAGGCATGTGCCTGTATTCTTATTTTATTTTTTTAATTTTGAGACAGAGTCTCACTAAATTGCCCAAGCTGGCCTCAAACCTACGATCTTCCTGCCTCGGCCTCCTGAGTCACTGGGATTATAGGTGCGCACCACCACTCAACTCTCTTGGGTATATACCTGTGAGTGGAATGATGGGTCACGTGGTAATTATATATTTAAATTTCTGAGGTGCTGCCAGACTGTTCCCCACAGTGGCTGCACCTCTTTCCACTTCCACTAGCAATGCACGAGGGCTCCGAATTGCTCCGTGTGCTCACCAACACTCGTTATTGTCTGCGTTTTTTGCTATAGCCCTCCTGGTGGGTACGAAGTGGTATCTTGTGGTTTTGATTTGCATTTTCCTAAAGACTAAGTTATATTTAGCATGTTTTCATGGGCTTATTTCACCATAAATCTATCATATTTGGGAAAATGTTTACTAAAATGCTTTGCCCAGTTTCTAATTGTTTTAAATTATTGAGTTGCAAGAGTTTTTAATATATTCTTGAATCAAGTCCTTTATCAGATGTATGCCTTACATATATCTGTAGGTTATCATGTCATTCTTTTTTCTTTCTTTCTTGTGGTTCTAGGGATTGAACCCAGGGGCATTCTTCCTCCAAGCTATAGCCCCAGCCTGTTATTTTATTTTTTATTTTGAAACAGGGTCTCGCCAGGTTGCTGAGAGTCTCACTACATTGTTGAGCTGTCCTTGAACCTGTGGTCCTCCTGTATCAGCCTCCCAAATACTGGGGTTATAGGTGTGTGCCACCACACCAGACTCATGTCACTTTTTTGATAATGTCCTTTTTCTGCACAAAAGTTTTTAATTTTTTAATTTTAATTTTTTTTTTGTGGTACTAAGGATTGAACCCAGGGGCATTCTACCTCCAAGCTACACCTCATCCCTTTTTTATTTTTGGTACTGGGGATAGAACCGAGGGGCATTCTACCTCTGAATTATACTTCCAGCCCCATTTTTTATTTTTATTTTGAAATAGGGTCTCATTAGGTTGATGAGAGTCTCACTACTTACTGAGGCTGTCCTTGAACCTGTGATCCTCCTATCTTGGCCTCCCAAATACTGGGATTACAAGCATGCACCACCATGCCTGGCTTACCAGCCCTATTTTATTTTTATTTTGAAACAGGGTCTTGCTAGGTTGATGCAAGTCTCACTACTTGCTGAGGCTGTCCTCGAATCTGTGATCCTCCTGTCTCAGCCTTCCAATTACTGGGATTACCGGCATGCACCACCACGCCTGGCAAAAGTTTTAATTTTGATGTGATCCAATTTATCAATTTTTCTTTTGCAGCTTATATTTTTGGTGTGGTATCTAAGAAACTATTACCTAACCCAAGGTCACAAATATTACCTGCTTACTTCTAAGGGTTTTATAGTTTAGCTCTCACATGAAGGTCTCCAACCCATGTGAGTTAATTTTTGTATATGGTCCAGAGCATTGGGTCTGACTGCATCCTGGTGTCCCAGCACCATTTGTTGGAGAGTCTGCCTTTGATATGGCTGGGTTTGGCTATGAGACCAGGGCTGCCTCCGTGTTGACTCTCCAGCGAGTGCTCAGTGGCTATCACAGCCGTCATTCAGATGGGCTCAGGGATAGCGTGTGTCAGTGGCAGCCCCTGGTGTCCACAAGAAGCCTGTTCTGCAGGTGCACAGGATGCAAGAGTTAAAGGGTCATGGTGGCTTTCACCATGATTCCAAAGGAAAGCCGGGGAGGCCAGGCAGAAGTTTGCCATGGGCTTAGAACCCCTGCAGAGAGCCCCAGTAGGTGATGCCTAATAAAACCATAGGATGGAGCTTCAAGGGGACCCCACAAAATACCATGATGCCTAATAAATACCATGCATGGAGCAAATACCACCATGCCACACCAGCCTTAGGAAGATGTAGAAGGAGGGAGTGTAGATGTGGCCTGCAGCCACAAGGCCATAGGGGCGGCCGCTCAGGGGCTTGGAATCCTGCCTCCTTCGGAGTGTTAGGATGCAATGTCTACCCTGCTGGGTTTTGGTCTTGCTTTGGACTGATTACTCTTTTCTATCTGCCTCTTCCTCCCTTTTGGAAATGTGCCCTGTGCCAGTTCCATCGCTGTATACTGGAGGTAGATGGCTTGTTTTGACTTTATAGGTTAAAACCTGCAAGGAGTTTGCCTGGAGTCTCAGATGAGACTTTGGACTTTTGAATTAATGCTAGAACAAGTTAAGGCTTTGGGACTATGGGACTGGGTCATTACAGTTGGCACTGTGAGAAGGCCAGGCACTCCAGGGCCCAGGGGGGTGCTGTGGTTTGGTTATGGTTTGAGGATGCCCTCAAGGGTTTGTCTGGGTAGATAATCCCCATCGTGAGGTAATAAGGTGGGAACTTGGTCCAACTATGTTCTCTAGACATGGGGACTTTGAAAGCTGACTAAGATTAATGTCATCAGGGTAGAGTCCCCATGTTTGAATCCTGGTGGCTTTATAAAAAGAGGGAGAGAAGCCAGGTGTGGTGGCACATGCCTGTAATCCCAGGACTTGGGAGGCTAAGACAAGAGGATTGCATGTTCGAGGCCAGCCTCAGCAACTTAGCAAGGCCCTCATATAGTAAGGGCCTTAGTGAGGCCAATTCCAAATAAAAAATAAAATAGGGCAGAGGGTATAGCTCTGAGGTAGAACGCCCCTGGGTTCAATCCTCAGTACCATACACACACACACTCACATGGGAACACACATACACACACATATGCACACTCATACACACCCACACACATGCGCATGCACAAACGTATGCACACACTCACACACATGCATGTGCACTCACTATGGAGAGAGACCAGGGGATGCACACACTTGCACACTCCCTGTCTCTTGTCATGTGGTCCCCTACCCGCCTGGGAACTCTGCCAGCAAGAAGGTCACCCCCAGATGCGGCCCTTCAACCCTGGGCCTCCACAACTGTGAGCCCAATCAATCTCTTTTTGTTAGAACTTGCCCATCTGTGGTCTGTGCTACTAGCAACAGAAATGGATTAATAGACCCATTGTGTTATATTTGCACCCTTGTTGAGAATCAATGAATGGTAAATGGAGATAGGTTTACTTCTGAAGTTTCGGTTCTCTTCCATTGATCTAAGTGATTATCCTTACATTAGTAGCACACTGTATTGATTGCTGTGGATTTGTAGCAAATTTTGAAATCAAGAAATGTGAATCCTCCAACTTTGATCTCCTTTTCAAAGAGTATTTGGTCAGCTTTGTGTCCCCTGCATTTCCATATGAATTGTAGGATCAGCTTATCAAATTCCGCAACAAAGCAGCTGGGATTTTCTACAGATTGCGTTAAATTTGTACACTGATTTGGGGAGTATTGTCATCTAAATGGTACTAAATATTCCAAGTTACGATTTAGACCATTCTGATGCATTAATTCAGGGGTTCTTTAATTTAACCATATTTTGTAGTTTTCAGTGTACAAGTTGTACATTTTTTGGTTGAATTTATGCCTAACTATTTTATTCATTTTGATGATATTTTCAATGGAATTTTTTTCTTTTTTTGTACTGGGGATTGAATCCAGAAGCATTCTACCTCTGAGCTATACTGCTAGCCTATTTTACTTTTTGTTTTGAAACAGGGTCTGGATAGGCTTCTGAGGGTCTTGCTAAGTTGGTGAGGCTGGTCTCGAATCTGTAATCCTCCTGTCTCAGCCTCCCAAGTACTGGGATTACAGACATGTGCCACCACACCTGGCTCTGGAATTTTTTTCTTAATTTCACTTTTGGAATGTTCCTTTTTAGTGCACAGAAATAAAATAGACTTTTGTGTATTCATCTTATATCCTGTAATTTTGAAGAGCTTTTTAAATTAGTTCTAACAAAATTTTTTTTTTTTGCGGTACTAGAGATTGAACCCTAGGGCATTCTACCTCGGAGCTACACCCCCAGCCTTATTTTTTATTCTTTATTTTGAAACAGGGTCTCACTAGGTTGTGGAGAGCCTCACTACTTGCTGAGGCTGGCCACGAACCCGCGATCCTCCTGTCTCAGCCTCCCAAGTACTGGAATTACAGGCGTGCACCACCACGCCTGGCTAGTTCTAACAAATTTTAATGGATTCTATGTCTAAGATCATGTCATCTATAAATAGAGATTAATCTTCCTTTCTAATATGGATGGTTTATTCTATTAATAGTGTATATTATACTAGTTGATTTCTGACTATAAGCCTTGTATTCCTTGTATAAATCTCATTTGCTCATGGTATCTAATCTTCTTTATGTGTTGCTGTTTTCATTTTGCTAGTATTTTGTCAAGAACCTTTGTATCTATAATCATAAGAGATATTGGTCTTGGCTGGGCACAGTGGCTCATACCTGTTATCCCAGTACTTGAGAGGCTGAGATAGGAGGATCGCAGGTTAAGGCCAGCCTCGGTAACTTAGTGAGCCCCTCAACAATTTAGTGAGACGTGTTCAAAATAAAAAATAAAATAAGCCTGGAGGTATAGCTCAGAGGGAGAATGCCCCTGGATTCAGTCCCTAGTACCAAAAAAAAGAAAAGAAAATGAGGATATTGGTCTTTAATTTTCTATTCTTGTGATGTCTTTGTCTGATTTTGGTATTAGGGCAATACTCGTCTCAGAGAATGAGTTGGGAAGTGTTCCGTCTTCTATTTTTGGAAGAATTTGTGCAGAATTGGTTTTGATTCTTCTTTGAATCTCTGATAGACTTCATTAGAGAAGACAACTGAACTTGGGTTTTCCTTTCTGGGAAGTTTTGAAATTACTAATTTGATCTCTTTGCTTGATATAAGTCTATTCAGATTTTTTCCCTCCTCTTTAATAAGTGTCAGTGGTTTATGTGTTCCTAGGGATTTGTCCATTTCATCTAAATTATCTACTTTTAGGGCATCCAATTCTTCATAGTATTGCCTCATAATCCTCTGTAGGTCTGTAACATACCATTCCTTCTTTCCTTTCCTTTTTTCCCTCTGGTACTGGGGATTGAACCCAGGGGTATTCTACCTCTGAGCTACAACCCCCAGCCCTATTTTATTTTATTTTATTTCTTTATTTTGAAACAAGGTCTCACTAAGTGGCTGAGGCTGGCCGTAAACCTGCAATCCTCCTGTCTCAGTCTCTCAAGTACTGGGATTACAGGTGTGTACCACCATACCTGGCTCCATCTTTCATTTCTTCTTCTTTTTTTTTTTGTATGTGTGGTGCTGGGGATTGAACACTGAGATTGTTTACCTCTGAGCTACACCCCCAGCCTTATTTTATTTTTTATTTGGAAACAGGGTCTCCATAAGTTGATGTGAGCCTCACTAAGTAGCCGAGGCTGGCTTCGAACCTGTGATCCTCCTGTCTCAGCCTCCCAAGTACTGGGATTACAGGCGTGCACCACCACGCCCGTCTCCATCTTTCATTTCTTATTTGAGCATTTTGAGTCTTCTCTCTCTCTTACTTGGTCAGTCTTGCTAAAGCCTTTTCCATTTTGTTGTTCTTTTCAAGTAATCGGCTTTTGGTCTCATTAATTTTCTTTATTGTTTTTCTATTGTTGATAATTCCCTCTCTAATCTTTCTTCTCTCTCTCTCTCTTGCTTGCTTTGCTCTTCTTTTTCCTGTGTCTGAAGGTAGAAGTTTGGCTTATTGATTTGAAATCTTTCTTCTTTCTTTTTTTTTTTTTTTTGCGGTACCGGGGATTGAACCCAGGGGCGTTCTACCTC
>PVJS01025398.1:0-17260 GCA_004027185.1 Glis glis
CCTCTGCAACTTCATGAGACCCGGTTTCAAAATAAAGTATAAAAAATAGGGCCGGGGGTGTAGCGCAGAGGTAGAACACCCCTGGGTTCAATCCCCGGTACCGCAAAAAAAAAAAAAAATTTGAGAATTTAAGCAGATGATTGTCTTTTGTCTGAATTCTGCCATTACATCAGTTTTATCCCAAAACTAAATATGTAGCTTTTGATTTCAAGAACAATACTGACATAGTAAAAGTCTTACCATGTAGTATTTCATTAAAGCAACTACATAAACTTGGGATAGGACTACACCAGCTATAGGTATTTTGAAGACCAACATTTAAATTAGGTTCCCTATAAAGCACATCTACATGCAATTTATAGATAACATAACAGTTTACACATGCGCCCTCTGAAGATGCAATAAGATGAGAGGAAAATGTTTTCTAGAAAATAAATTAACAGCATAAATGTGCAATGAAAGAGACTAGAACACAGTAGTAGCAACATTTGGGGGACTGGAAAACAACTTGAAAGTACTGAAAGCTAAGCCTACAACCGGGGATCAAGTCTTTAGAATGTGAGGCACTCGTCATCTTTGATAGTGGAGCTGTGGGAAGGGACAAAGCAGCATCCTGCCCATCCCCAACCCCAGTAGAGGACAGGAGTTTTAATACACCAAGTGTTTGCTCTAGAGAGTCCCAAATTTGGCCACTGACTGTATACCACTCCCACACTCCAACATGACTGGTCCAGGGATGGGTCCTTCCAAGAGGTTCTTGATAGAACCATCAAGGACAAACTACCCTGTCTTTAAATTGAATTGAAATGGTGATGCTAGGAATTGTGTAATGCCATATGAAGAAATCTGATAAAAATGAATGTAATCAATCACCAATAAAGAAACATGTAATAAGAACTGGAAACCAATGATCTCATTGAAATGGACTTTAAGTTTTAGGAAATCAGCACCAGCACTTGCCTTTGCAATAACTTGATCTCAGGGTTTGGAACATAGTAGTTTCTCAATCAAAGTTTGTTAAATGAACGAATCAAACCTCTGATTTCAGTCTCTGAGATCCTAAAGGTTTCCCTGATTCCTAGAGCTATGCCAGCAGTCATCCCTCAAAAGAAAAAAAATTATCTCTTTTTTCCTGAGGCTTGTTTTTGTCCCTTTCAAATAAATCATATTAATAAATGAGAAAATCATACCAAAAGAGGAGATTTAAAAGTTTATAAGTCTTAAAATGAAGATGTGGCTGTTCATTTGAACTGGGGGATAAGGAAGACCCCTCTTTTCCTGACACGGAAAAATAATTGTTAAAAGCAAGGGAAGCTGTTCATTGAGTGCTTTGTCATCTTAAACATGTGCCTGCTTAAACTCAATCCTTAAGAGTAGGGAAATTTTAGAATATTGGAATACTGACTTTTTCCCTGCGGGGTTCAATAAAGCCCTTCCTAAGAGATTCCAACTTTCATCAAAGCTTT
Source organism: Glis glis (assembly GCA_004027185.1). NCBI lineage: Eukaryota > Metazoa > Chordata > Mammalia > Rodentia > Gliridae > Glis > Glis glis. The sequence goes on from PVJS01025398.1 coordinate 1,467, forward strand.
TCTATCCAGGAAGAAAAGGCCACTGCAAGTATAGACAGCTTTTTAAGAAAGATACGTTTTCTGTCTTGTGGCCATTATGCTGTGACTTTTAAAATTCATGTCTAACACATTCTCATGAATTGTGAAAGTTGATTTCTCTGCTTTACACTGAAATTTGTGTTTGTGAAGATCAGGAAACTGCAGCCAGCCACTGGTCTCCTATCACTGCCACTGAAGTCACAGATCTGTGTGAGGAATGGAGAAGAAATCAAGATTACCTAGGCTAGTGGAAAGGAGAACAGAAAGGACCAAAAAGGGAAATGAAAAAATTAAATATATTGCAATGTTTAAAAAAGAGAAACATTTTATCCTATATGTACTAACCCCATGCTTGCTGTTTTTATTATGTGAGCCAAAATATATATTCTTTTATAAAACTACAGATCTCATATGTTAACCAAGCAATGTTAGATTAGAAATAATCTTTATGAGCCAGGTGTGGTGGCACATGCTTGTAATCTCAGTACTTGGGAGGCTAAGACAGGAGGATCACAGGTTCAAGGACAGCCTCAGCAAGTAGTGAGACTATCATCAACCTAGTGAGACCCTGTTTCAAAATAAAAATAATATAGGTCTGGGGGTGTAGCTTGGAGGTAGAATGTGCCTGGGTTCAATCCCCAGTACTGAAAGAAAGAGGAAGGAAGGAAGGAAGGAAGGAAGGAAGGAAGGAAGGAAGGAAGGAAGGAATCTATCTGAGCTGGACACCATGGTATACACCTATAATCCCAGTGCTTGCTAGACTGAGATAGGAGGATCATAAATTCAAGACCATCATGCAGGAACTTAGCAAGATTTTGTTTCAAAATAAAAAATAAAATAGGGCTGGGGGTATATCTTAGAGTAGAATACCACTGGGTTCAATCTAAAAGAAAGAAGGAAAGAATGAAAGAGAGAAAGAGAAAGAAGAAAGAAAGACAGAAAGACAAGAAAGACAGACAGACAGAAAGAAAGAAAGAAAGAAAGAAAGAAAGAAAGAAAGAAAGAAAGAAAAAGAAATTATCTGAACTAGTCAAAGAACAGCAACCAGTAGCGTGCAAGATTTATTGGTAAAATTAAAATTCAAAAAAACATAACATACTTAGAAGGAAATACTAAAAAAACCAAGGTGCATCAACATTGCCAGTTTGTCTAAATATGTCAAACAAATTACTTCAAGTTATACTATCTTTTTAATTAATCCTTAAATACTATTTTTAACAATCTCTCCCATTTTGAGGAGAGGTAATGGAGATTGAACCTGGGGGTATTCTACCTCTGAGCTACACCACTGGTCCTTTTTATTATTTTATTTTGAAACAGGGTTTCACTAGGTTGCTGAGACTCTTACCAAACTGCTGAGGCTTGTCTTGAACCTGTGATTCGCCATCTCAGCCCCCCAACTACAGGGATTACAGGCATGCACCAACATGCCTGGCTAAATATTTTTATAAGATATGGCATTAGAGCTTAATGAAACCTGTATTGTTCAAAATAAATTTATTTTAAGCCAATTATAGATGTTTGTGAATAATAACAGAATTAAGTGGCCCAGAAAATCTGTTAGACTACAGACCTTAAATCCCTACAAGTATGAAGGCTTTTCAGTTAAAAATTAAATTTAGCCGGGTGTGGTGGCGCATGCTTGTAATCCCAGTACTTGGGAGGCTGAGACCGGAGGATCCAGGTTTGCAGCAAGCCTCAGCTACTTAGTGAGGCCCTCTGCAACTTAGTGAGACCCTGTTTCAAAATAAAGAATAGAAAATAGGGCTGGGGGCATAGCTCAGAGGTAGAGTGCCCCTGGGCTCAATCCCCAGTACCACAAAAAAATAAATTTAATTAATTAAATTAAAATTTTAAAGAGAAATTACAGAAAGATATTATAGAATTATAATATTAAATTATAATTTAATATTAAAGAATTATATTATATTTAATATATAATTATATTTAATATAAGATATTAAAGAATTATAGAGTAATTATAAAAAACAAGAGACTGTGTAATGCCTATATTTTTGCTTGGGTCACTCACATAAAAGTAAATTTTTATTAAATTTCACAACCTATGAATTGATCGATAAATATGGCTAAACAGCTTTAAATCAACCTCATTTGAATGAAATTTAAACTGTGAGATGGGTTCTGCCAAACAAAACACTCCGTTATTGTGGTTTGGGAGACATTGTGCAGAAACTTAACTAAAGAGAATTTATACTGGTAATCCAGTGTGGTGGTGCACCCTGTAATCCCAGTGACTCAAAAGGCTGAGGCTGGAGGAATACAGGTTCAAAGCTAGCCTGGGCAATGTGGGAAGACTCTGTCTCAAAATAAAAAAATAAAAAGGGCTGGGGATATAGCTCAGTGACAAAGTGCCCCTGGTTCAATCCCCAGTAAAGAGAGAGAGAGAGAGAGAGAGAGAGAGAGAGAGTGCAAATTAATTGTATTCTAGAATTTGAAAGATTGGAACATATATTGTAGATATGTTGATCTTGAAATTCTCAAATCGTTCTTCTTAAGCTATTAGACTGTGGCAGATTTTGTGTTTTAATACTAATCTTCAAGGTGAGAGACATGAAGATATTTAAAGTGGTTACTAGCCAGCAGCTTGCCCCAGGGATACAGTTCAGACTCCTTAGAATCTCAGTCTTTCTCTGTTATGAACTGAACCACACCCTTCCCAAAATTCATGTTGAAGTCCTAACTGCCAATGTGTCTATATTTTGACATAATTCCTTTAGGGAGATAATTAAGTATCATAAGGTGTGGTCTTAATCTAAAAGGACTGGTCTCCTTATAAGAATAAAACACACCAGACAGAGATGGCTCTCCCATGAACCCACAGTGGGAAAGCCATGTGCGGACACAGTGGGAAGGCAGTGGTCTGCAAGCCAAGAAGAAAGGACTTGCCAAAAACCAACCCTGGTGCCACCTTGATCTTGGACTGCTAGATTCCCAACTGTGAGAAAATAAATTGCTGTTATTTAAGCCATTGAGTCTGTGGCATTTTGCTATGGCAGCCAGAGCACACTAATGGATTTTACAGCTGCTATTTCTGGCTTACCCAGTCAACACTGCACATATACTGGCATATACTGTTATACTTAAGCTTCTTCACTGAACAAATATTTATTTATACTGTGTGCTAGGAATTGTTCAATTACAAAGCTATTCTTGAAAAAATTCAGATATCAAATACTCTTTCTCTTCCATACGAGATACCAGACTAATCTACCTTCTTTCCACTGTTTTCCTTCTTTATAATGACCAAATTAGAGAGCTGAGCAATATCCCCATTTCACAAAAGTAGATCTAAGTGTTACTTTCCCCATCCCTAGTCCTCTATCAAAGAAAAGGAAGAAAATAGTTTTTTGTGTGTGAGTACTATAAAAGAGACATTGTATGTTTTTTGTTTTGTTTTACTGTATATTTGGTTTTTTGTTTGTTTTATTTTGTTTTGTTTTGTTTTTGTGGTACTTAGGATCAAACCCAGGGCCTCATTCATGTTAGGCAAACACTACCACTGAACTACTTATGTATATTATTCTATGTATATTATTCTACTTAGCAAATATATAGGGGAATAATTTAAGATTATTCTACAGGTTTCTAGTTCAAAATTCAAGTAATAAAAAAGTTTTAAATTTAGAACTTTGGATTCAAATGTTGGATTTAACAATAATATCTACCTCTATACTATTTCTATAAATACTGCCACATATTTTGATAATCTATCTTGCCTGGGTTATAACTTGACTTTTCCAATGCCTCATATGCAAATTGAGATACCATCAGAATCCACTGGCTCAAGCTATATAAAATAGAGAAATATAACAGTGGAAAATATAGCCATTTATAGCTTTTAGACATACATATCATCTGTAAAATGAAAGAAGAGCTTTTTAGCAGCCTGCCTGCATTTTAACTTCCATGATGCCTAACATTTTCTTTTCAATTAGATGATATATAGCAGAGTGGTAACATTAAAATCTATCACACAAGTAAATTTTGGTATGCTATGTTTAGTTTTATAAGCACTTGAGTATGCTCCATTCCATGGGCGTATGACCATGATTTTAAAATATGCAGTAAATATAAATGTCATCTTCATGACACAGTAACTTAAATAGGATATATATATATATATATATATATATATATATATATATCCTATGGAACAAATATGTGTGTGCATATATATGCATATATATGTATATATATATGGAACACATGTTTAGTTTATAGGACAGTAATTACAGCAAGATATGGAAACAACACCAAATTAACACATTCCCAGTATATATCTATCCACAAGTTTAATTTGGACTCCTAAAATAATCATCCCATAAATGCCAAGCAATATTTTAGGTTTTGCCAAAGTTTTAGAACTCTCAAAATTTCACAACAAGCTCTGAATTCTAAGTGATATTTCCCTTTCTCTTAATTTGTTTGGGTTGCAAAGGAAATGACATTTTCCAACATATTTCCAACTTAAATTAGTGTTTTATGCTATGAAAACATAATTTCTCATTTTGGAGAAACTCAACATTTCTGCCTCTAAAGGGCTTTCATGGAAGCAGTAGCTGTTTGTGGAGACTTCTGGGATGGCATACTTGGTCCCAGAAGCAAAATAAAGCAAATCTGCGTGAGGACAATAGTATTCACAATAACTGAACTCTATTTAAACTTCTGGTTTCCTTTTTAGTTGGTTTACAAAGGCTGGTAGAAAGATTATAGTACATTTATTTTTTACAAATTTATGTGTGTATTTTAGTTTTCCATGAATATTTTGATCTCAATATTCTAGAAAATGGATAAGTTGATAAACAAAGAAATGGAGAAAAAAAGAACTGCAAATGTGTGTGTGTGTGTGTGTGTATGTGTGTGTGTGTGTGTTTGAACTCATTGAACTCATGAAAGTTCTACCTCTTAACTACAGTCCCAGAACTATTTTATTTTGTATTTGTAAACATGGTCTCACTAAGCACACACTGGCCTTGAACCTGTAATCCTCCTGTCTCAAACTCTTAAGTACTGGGATTATCATCATGCACTACTACACCTGGCTCAACTGCAAGTTCTTTAAAGCTTTAAGCATATACTTGTTTTTGAAAATGTTTGCTAATCAATCATCTTTTTGTTTTAAATGGTAATTATATTAGTTAGCTCTGGTTGCTCTAACATAATACCATAAACTAGCTTAAACAATAATTTATTTTTCACAGTTTCACAGCCTCTAGGCTGGAAAGTCTAAAATCAAGGTGTGGTGCAGTAATTCTCTGGTGAGTCACTCTTCCAGGTCTGCAGACTGCTGCCCTCTGTGTCTTCACATAGCAAAGGGGGTGAGCTCTCTGAAAACTCATCTTATAAGGACACTAATCCAATTGGGTTAGTTCTCACACTTACAACCTTATTTAAATTTAATTACCTCCATTAAGGTCTTACCTCTGCATACAGTTCCACTGGGAGCTGTGGATTCAGCATATGGATTTGGGGAGTATGCAAATATTCAGTCGATAACAGTAATGTTCTACCCACCAGAGCCAAAGGGACTCTGTATAGTGGGTTTGATATGATCCAACTGGCAGCTGGGGAATTCACTCGGGATGGTGTTTTAGCCTGAATGCTCTTGTACTTTTCCGATAAGCCAGAAGGAAGCACTGACTACTTGCTAATTGTTAAGATTACAGGAACTTTCCTGTTCTGCTTTGTAGTTATAGTAAACATATACAGTGCAGCCTCAAGAGAATCCTTGTATATAAAACCTATAAACAAATGATGCATGTTGAGCATTTCAGCATATTAATTTTTTCAGGCTGAATTATCTTAGATATAGGTTCACACACAAAAATACCTGCAAAAGAAGCACATCAAATAACAAATATTTTCTGAGCTTCTATTATGTGAAACTATTACTAGCCATTATAAGAAAGCTCTTCCGTAAGATCTATATGGCTGTTTCCAATAGTTTGTGGTACCAATAAACACCATATATCCAAACCGTTGTGTAATGACCATATTGTTGCACATGAGGCTTTTCCACAAAGCCTTTTATTGCTAATATAAAATGAAAGGGATGCTGTTGCAAGTAAAGAAATGGATCAAGCAGCAATATGTACTATTTACAAAAGAAGTGCAACTTCTCCTTCTAAAAATTTGCTTAAAGCTTCAATAATTCATCTTCTATGCTTCTCTTTTTGCCAAAGTAAAAAAGCAATAAAGGCTAAGGAACAATATTGTCTACTATTTAATGTTACCCAAAGCTAGCTCTATGAAAAGATAATATGACTGTATCTTATTGGGGTTCAAGGGAAGGTGGTCTGCAGTACAAAGAGAACGTCTGTTTCTTAAGTCCTAGTTCCACCATTAGATAACAATATGATCTTGGGTTAGTTATTTGGCAGTTCCCTCACATATAATTAGAACTTTGAATGAGAAATAGATTGCCAGTCCCTTTCAGTTGAGGAATTAAAAAAATCTGTTTTTTAATTTTCTTTTGAGCCCACATATGATGCACTGACTCTAGCTTATAGAATGTTCCACCCAACAATATGGCCAAAACTTCATTATAATGAGTCAAAAGGCTTAACACATCCTTTCAACTACTGACTTGATTCTTCTAACAGAGAAAATAGAAGCCCCATATGGTAAAGGCTGGAATTATTTTCCTCTCTGGCTGCATGTGCATAAAAATTAAGTTATTCAGTATTCCAGGTTCTCAATGTGCTCACATATCTCAAGGGATTGCCTGGACATTTTAATTGCCTCTGTTACACAAAGCCTGCTCAGCTTGTGTTTTTAGAAAATGCTATAGTAGCTTTAACCAAATATTTTTGAGGCCCCCAGGGTTTCCCTATACAAGTACCAGTGGAAGAGCAAACTCTAAGGCTGGATTTATATCAAAGATCACATTTTCTTTCCTGTATAGACTCAGCTCTAAGAATGAGCTTCTATAAATGTGATTTTCAGTTTTAGAAAAACTCTAAAAGCGGAGAATTTGATAATATGTAAAAATTTAATTCCATGAAACAAAATATTTTCCCTATAAGCCTCCAGAGCTCTCTTATGCCACATTTTTCAACCTTATTATTCTCAATATTTGCTTTTCACTTTCTGAATGTATCCTGTGGTAAGACATGGCATTTTGTCCTTGAGAAGAGAGTGCAAGTTACTATATTTTCCTTCTTGGCCATCTCGTGAGACAGGCAGTGAAATGCCAAGAATAATGTAAACTGTACAGGAAAATACCATGACGTACTCCACCTAGAAATATCTCAGCTTAATAGGTGTTGTGCCATTAACGGTGAATTTTATGGAGGTAAGGAGATGTAAATCTGTCATGTAGACAAAGATTTACAATAATACCCACTTCAGTGGATGATTTTCATCACAGTTAGGATCGTCAGGCAACTCGCATGTTTTCTCGAGTCTCTTAAGTTATGAAGGCCACCTCATATTAATCCAAGGTTGGTCTCTTGACCTTCCTGGAGTTGATGCTGATGATGTAGTTTGCCATTCTTCCCTTCCATTACCACTGATGCGATTTCAGTTGGTGTAGTGGAGTTTTAGTTAAATAAAATTGATTTAAGGCACTAGTCAGAGCAATCTAATTTAATAACAATTTTCTACAAACAATGCATTTTTAATGCATTAGGAGTGTTAATATACATTCTTTATAATCAGATCTAGACAGAGCCTTCATTTTCCAAAGATACAATCTATTACTGTGAGAAATTATTTGCTTTTGTACCTTTATACATTGATTTCACAGTTGTAACAGAAAATTGAAAGATAATTGTGTTAGCTATTAATGTGAAGTCACTGGGAGGCAAATTATCTTATACAGTAAGCTACTGACAGGTTTGAGGGATAGCACTGTATTACAGAAAACACCAACAAAAAAAGCGAAGGAATTTGATTTTTTAGTAAAGCAAAAACTATTTTAACAAAAAAGTATATGTAGCTTTTTAAAGCTTTTATGGTTAGAAATTTTAATTTTTAACTAAATATACTAGACAAAAATATGATTTTTAAACTAATACTCCACTTTATATATGTATTTGGATCCTAGAAAATATGAGAAAATCATGAGATATGACTAGAATTTATAATTATATAATACTTATTAAATACATATGGTAAAATACTTTAAGTGGGACTTCAAAGCCGTTGACTCCATTGAAGTACAAACTTTGTGACTTTGCAAAAGCTACTCCTTACCTACAATTCACAAATTTAAGGTAAAACTATATAGACACATTTGACATGGATATATTGGTTCTAGAATATATATATATGAGGCAAAAATAAAATAGTAAATTGAAAGTTGGAAGCACAGCTGCCAATGGAATAGGATACTCATAGTAGGGAATAATCCTTACCAGAATCAGGGGTCTGAAGGTTGCTGATTGACTACTATTCTCCCAATGTTAAGCACATTACTGACTCTTTTTTCCAGCAAAAATTCTAGACAGAAGCCTAGAATAAACTGAAATAAAGACAAAAATATTACTTAGCAGAGACAAATGTCCTCAGATTATTTTTATCTTCTATCTATTAAAGCCACAGCGCCTCCCATGTGTGGAATCCACAATTCCCTAGAAAATAAGAAGGCAAGCAAACTGCAGAGACCCAGATGGAGAACACTCATAGTTCCCAAGAGTATGATGTAGAAAGACCAGTGGAGGCTCAACAGGGCTTTGAGCAAGGAGAGACTTACAAGAGAGTGAAGGAAGAAGACAACCTCCTTCTCCAGCCCAAATACAAAGGCCTGGGGAGGAAGAATGCCTGCCCCCTATGCCAGTCACTACCCAAATGTATTGTTTTTGTTTTAAATACTAAATTTATTTATTATTTACAGTATGTAATGTGATGAGCACAAAACATATTCACTTGTGCAAGATACTAGATGAACATTCTTAATGTAGGAAAGTTGGTAGAAATTTTCTGATTTGTAATGCTTATAATACCATGGAGTAAATAAGATATTCATAAAACAATCACCTGGTTACTGTCTAACAGCATAAAAAGACAGTTTTTCAAAGATCTTTACAATGGGCATTAAAGTCTCATTTAATTTTAATAATTGAGGTTTTTTTTGGGGGGGTTAATACTGGGGATTGAACCCAGGGGCATTCTACCTCAGAGTGACACTTCCAGTCCTTTTTATTTTTTGTTTTTGAAACAGGGTATCTCTAAGTTGCTGAGAGCCTTGCTACATTACTGAAGTTGGTCTTAAACCTGCAGTCCTCCTGTCTCAACCTCCCATGTACTAGAATTACATGTGTGCACCACCATGCCTGGCTAAGTTATTGAATTTCTTAAGCCTTATGTTAAGTACCTACACAGAAAATAAACAGCACACTGACTACAGAAGATATAGTACTAACATAGATAATTAACATCTTAGACGTCAGTCTTCACTGTCAGTCCAACCCATGGTGGAAAACATGTTATTCACACTTACGTAGAGGCTTTAGGCAATAGCATTTCTAGTCATGTTGGGATTGGGAAATGGGCATTTTAGTCCTGGTACCTGCACATATAAATTTGTTTGGGTACATTTCAAAGGAACAGCAAAAAGAAGGTATAATATGAACACTTCTGCTTATGACATTAGCCATCCTAATAATTTAGATTTCTGCTAAAAATTAACTTATTCTCTCTTTACTCTACATAGTTGAAATTTCCATTTTAACTACTAATTACTTAAAATATTAAATGTTCAATGAAGAAAAATATCCATAGCATATATTTGTATAGAATTTCTTTCATATGTAAATAGAAAAAAATTAGTACAAAGGGACCCAAAGTCAATAGGAAGTGCCAAGGGATAAAGACTATGCACTGAAATGAGAGAACAGAATGCAGCTTGATATACCTTTTTGATTCATAATAAGATCTTTGCATTTTAAGGTTTCTGAAATATTATTCTGTAGAACCCTGCTTCACAAAGTCTAACCCAAGATACTTCTAGTTCATTTAACTTTCAAACTCCCTTTTTAAAATCTATTATTAAAGCATTTTGAAATACTGCTCTAATGACATTTAAGGTCTTTATGTTAATATAAGCTTGGAGAGAGTGCTTAATAAAAAAATATTAGTAGACTATGCAAATATATAAAACATAATCCTAAATATTTTATTGGGCCTATTTGATTGAATTAAAATATTTCTCTTTTGACTTAGGATGTTTATATAAATCTTATTTTATATGAGCATTAAACTGAATATCCAGTGTTAAACTGAAAAATTCACAAAGACATCAATGGAGGAAAAATGGATAAAGGAAACACATTGCAGAAACTTTTCCTTGATCACTGTTCTTTCAAACCATCAATTTATCTCAAGCAGGAAATAGCACCACATAATTAGCAAGGCAACCAAAATGTATTTTGCTTATTGCCCATAATGCCACTTCCAGTTATTAGTGGAAAACCTCTAATCACTATTCATATTTCTCCCATCCCAACATACCCACAAAATTCCATTTACACATTAAGGAATTAATATAGTCTATATAATACCACTCTGAAATTACAAGTATTGTGCTGGAATTTAATTTTGAACTTGATTGTAATCAAAACACCTAACTTCTACTCTAAATTACCTATCAAGAGAAGTCCTAAAAGCATGACCTCAGGAGTCTAGACATTGTCTTCAGAGAATCTGCATACCACGTGTGATTACAAACAATTGTGCATTTATGACATATGAATACTTTTTATGAGAGGGTTCATAAGTTTAATATTATTGGAGTTTTAGGAGACCTAACAAATTACACCAGTATTCCATCATTTACATTCAGAAGCAACTGGGAGCTATACAAGGGAGTCGGGTAGACAGATACTCCCAAATTATGACTGATAAAGTTGTCTGGGGAATACGAAGATTAAGAAATGCATGGGGATCCAAGGTCCAGGCTTTGAGGGTGTGTAAAGTAGAGTTCTAAAACTTGATTACACTTAGTGAAAGAGTGGGTAGGAAAACTCCACCCAGTCATAATGAGAAAAGATAGGTGACATCAATATTTTCCAAGGCTCTGAGTAGAAAATACTGATGACAATAATGATGATGTCAACAGTAAAAATATTAATGATCATTTTTTCTAGGTATTTGCCATCATAAACTGATTCTCATTATGGAGTTCACCAACAACACAGTTGTAAAAACCTCAGATTGAAAAAATTAAGAGTCCCAGATTCTTTACACACCCTGGTTCCCAGTAGAAGAAGATGCAAATCCTCAGTGGAAATAGGTCTTCAATTTAGACTTCAAATTTCTATATATGATGTATAGCTCAAAATTAAAACTTACCAAGTACATAAGGAATGAGGCCACCATGAATAAAGTCAGTGGAAATAATAAAAAATAGTTCTGGATTTCCCTAGTACCTTCACACATTGTAAATATAAGATAAAAATTATAAAATAACCACCTATGAAATAGTTAAAAATTAATTTCCTCACATTTCTTAGCTTTATGATGACCAACTCTTTTGGCTAATAAAATTCACCACAGGATATACATTGAGATTCACCAAGCATTCTTTATTCTATGTGTGTCCAACAATTTCTTTCCTCACCCCCCATGCCCTACACACACACACACACACACACACACACACACACACACACACACACACAATGGACACTTTTCAGAAAGTGCTTCCAGGCAGTAAGACAAGGAAATCATAGGTATGGTATTTTTCTTTCCTTCTCCTTTTTTTTAAAGCAGAGTACTATGCTGCCATCTGTCCAGTGTCTGAAAACACCTGTTTCACATGTTGTTCCTGTTTTTCTGGTTGTTTAAGGTGGAAGGCAAGTGTGGTACGGTTACTCAAACTCAGCCAGAAGTAGGAGTTAGTGGATTGTTTTAATAATGGTTGCATGTCTCCCTATTATAGCCTGTTCTAGTTATGGAATGCTTCTAAAATTCCTTAGAACTCCTGGCTCAAGGATACCAATGGTGACTAAACCATCACATATGTTAACATTGGGAATTTTAATCTCTAAATATTTGGGGGCTTCCTGGTTATTTTATTTTTATTCAGTTCTAATGTGATTCTATTATAGTCAGAAAATTTATATGATTTTCTTTGTTTGTGATATATTTGGATTTGGATAGACTTCTTCTTTATAATTTACTACATTATTTCTCTCAAGAAATCTGAAAAGAGTGATAAAGGCTAAAAAATGTGAGCCAAACCGTAGCTCCAAATAGTTTCCAGTAAATTGATTCAACAGAGAGAATCGTGTCATTTCTTTTATGCAAATTATGAAGTAGAGTTTTTAGGAAGAACTCAACTCAGCAGGCATCCGTTTCCCTTCTCTACACAAAACTGTTCAAGCAACTTCCCCCAACCTCAGTCATTAGTCATTATGAGACTTGAGAGAGATAGCTAGGAGTAATATTTTTTTACTCTGAATTCCTCTCTTGGGAATGGTATAATTGCATCTGGGAACGAATGTCCCGATATCCACCTTTCCACATAGGAAATGTCTTCAGCCATTTCCTTCCCCCCACCCCACAGCATGATTCTCTGATTCTTGTGCTTTACCCATAGAGCACACAGTAGCAGCAGACTTGCCAATATCTCTCCTATCTCCAATGCCAGGATGATATCATAGGGCTTTTCAGGAAAAAGACTATAGACTATCTTTACAGTTTACTCAAAGGGCTGCACCAACACTTTGCCTTAATTTGGTTTTACAGCATGATCCACTCCCCAAAGTACCTTAAACAATGTACCCAAAGTCAATGGTTGGCATAGTGTGTCTTGTGCAACATATCTTCCTCTACTGGCATGTGCAAATTTTATCCTGGCCCAGGACAAGCAGATGAGACAAACAAAAAGAAAAATATGTGCATTTTCCACTTTACTCTTTTTTCATATCAATGTATTTAATTGACTAAATCAGCCTTTTAAATGTTTTTCCTATTCCTATTTTAAATGAGAAATATTTTAATTTCATATTCCAATTTTCAGTAAGAACACAGCCCAGAGAGTCATGGAGGATGTGCTATATTCATGTATTTTTTCTTTTGTACATTAGCAGCAATAAAATATATTTGTTGATCAAAAGAAACATATCCTGATGTACCAAATTAACAGAGAATTTTTTGTTCAAAGCTTTTCATTATATTATTTTCAATATCTTATCTTTCAATATAAGTAAAGCCTGGAATAACCCACATACATAGATATAGTTATAGATGATAGAGATAGAGATGATAGAGATAGAGATAGAGATAGAGATAGAGATAGAGATAGAGAGATAGAGATAGAGATAGATGATAGATAGATGATAGATTGATAGATAGATGATAGACATCAATTCTAGTTAACACCCATTTGCACCTCATAAGGGTTACACCAGCAAGAAACCCATGTACATCACTTGTCAGCTGTAGGGAAGGTGGTCCTTGTCCTCAGGAAATTCTGACTACAACGATGTTCAAGTGATTTCTTTCCTGTTGACATAGGTCTCTTCAAGCTCAAGAGGAATGGATCACTGGGCCTGTCCATGATGACACGGACATGTATATTTCATTTCTTGCAATCAGGTAGCTTGCTCTGTGTTCTAAGGACTCATATTATCCTTTTCCTTCTCATTTCATTTCTTTCAAATTTTTGTTCAATTATCAACTAATCAGGGAGGACTTCTCTGACTATGTTACTTGAGCAAGTGTTACTCACATGCACCATTTCACACACCTCCACCATTCCCATCAGGCTCCATCCCCATTATCCTGCTATATCTGCCTCTAAAACATCATATCAGTATCCAACTTACTGCATTTATTTTGTGTACTATCACTCGCCTCGCTAGAATGAAAGCACCCATCCCGATAGGAACATATTCTTATTTGTTCACCACCAAATCTTTAGAACTTAGATGTCTAGCATATAGTGGATATATATTTGATGGTTGAATTAAAAAAAATAATAAATGCTGTATTTTTTCTAAGTAAAAAGCACCCTGTGGACTGATGAATTGAAACTGCAATAGGTATTGCCAAAGCTTGTGCTCTCACTGACCTGAGGAATGCTAGTAGTCCTGGAGATCTGGTCATTCCTCAGTATATGCATGCTTCAGCCCTGGAACAGTGTTTCTTACTGCATCTGCATACTCCATATCTTTCAGCAGACATGGGCTATGTCCCTGATAGTTTACCTTTACTACCTCCACACTTCTTCAGGTACATGTGAGCCACAATATTCTAAACTCCTTAAAATGTTCCATATATATGGAGCAATTATTTCTCTCTCTCTTTCTCTCATATATATGTATATGTTCATGTATAGATGTTTTATATATATCTTTATATATGTTTTATATATTTATATATATATTTTACATATATATGTTTATGTTTTATATATACATGTGTGTGTGTGTGTGTGTGTGTGTGTGTGTGTGCGTGTTTGCGTGTTTCTGGACCTGGGAATCTTTTCTGTGTGGTCTTACTAAGATACAGCATACTGGCCTCAAAACTGATTCTCCTGTCTTGGATCTGGGTATCTTTATTCCTTTTATTTCCATTTTCATTTCTGGTACAGACATTTATTTATTTAACATGTCTCTCTAGACTTTCCCTACTGAGATTGTGAAAGAGATAAAGCAAGTATGTTCTAGGTCTGCTACAAACAACTATTGTTTAAATGATTACTATCCATCTTCACCTCCTTAGGTATAACAATGAGTAACTGCATTACCCTGGAAAAGTTACGGAACCTTCCTGTGTCTCAAAGCATATAAGCACTAATAACATTAACAATATTATTAATAATAATAGCATTATAAGGATTACTGATATATGTAAAATGCTTGGAACAGGCCCTGGCACATGGACAGCACTCTGCAAGGGCTGTCCATGTGTTTATTATAATCCTATGCAGGAGATGTTGCACCAGACAAACTTTTTTCCCAGCCGAAGGCTCAATCCAATATGGTGTTACTATGCTCCCCCTTGATTTATTTCATCTTTACTGTGCCTTCCCTTAGAACATTCTTTCTCAAAGTTTGTTCTCTGAGCCAGCAGCATCAGCTCCACCTGGAACTTATTAGAAATTCAAATCTTTGGCTCCACCCTAGACTTAATGATCAGAAAGAAACTCTACGAATGGGATCAACCAGCCCTCTCTATCATTTAGATGAGGGTTTTTTTGGTTTGTTTTTTTTTTGGTTTTTTGGTGTGTGTGTGTGTGTGTGTGTGTGTGTGTGTGTGTGTGTGTGTGTTACTGGAGATTGAACCCTGGGGCATTACACCTCCAAGCTATACCCCTAGTCCTTTTGTTGTTGTTTTGTTTTGTTTTTTGAAATAGGGTTTCACTATGTTGCTGAGTCTGGCCTTGAACCTGAGATCCTCCTGTCTCAGCCTCACAATTATAGGGATTACAGGGATGTGTTACCACACCTGGCTTTGGATGAGTTTTTAACTCACTGTCTTCAATTTCTAATTCAAGAAATTTCTTAACTGTGGTCCCTCATTGAGCAAGCAGTAACCTCCTATGCTTTTTTCTCTCATATGTTTATCTTCTTGTTATTTCACTTTCAAATCGGTTCAAGTTCTCCAAAACCACTTGGTATGGAGGTTACACCCTTCTGTGGTTCCCCCAATTACTCACCCTGACATTTGGGGACCATTTTACAGATTATGGTTTAATCTGCATAGGTATGCTGTGGTCATTAGGATTTTCATGGTTCAGCAACCATGGTTAAGAGCACTGATCTGTATACTCCTATTTAGGCACAGGTGATTCTAAAATTTATATT
>PVJS01025398.1:17360-27997 GCA_004027185.1 Glis glis
AAAAAAAAAAAAAAAAATTATTTAGGTCCTTAAAAATACAAATCAGAAGATTCCATCCCAATCACAATAAATCAGAATTTTCAGAGAAAGCCGCCACAGGAAGTTGGTATTTTAAATAAGAACTCTGGGTGATTCTTCTCATTATGGAAATTTCGGAAACAGCGATACATCATAAGTAAATAAATATGTATGATTCTTGCCACTTTTCATTATGGGACAAGAATATTGTCTAGGTCAGTAAGCTGAAACTAAAATCACACTTCTTAGCTTCCACATATTTTAATTTTTTGTTCATTAATTACAATGTCACAAACCAAATGATTTCTCTATTTAGCAACTCTAGGGGAGAAAGTATGTGACTTCGATTTATGTTTTAGAAAGAAAATAAAACTTCAGAGCAGTTTTTGGCAAGAATGAAATTGAAGTTCTTTTCTCATGTTGAAAGGAGATTACTTGCTTGCTCAGTTAGGAAAAATGGCCAAGTTCAATATCCCATGGGGAAAACTCTCACCGATACTATGCTGAAAAACATTTTTTTAATTAAAATGAACATTTATTTTAAATGAAATAAAACTTCATTTGGAGATTATAACCTTACTGGTTATATGAGAATTAAATACCAATTAATTATTACAAAGCTAGCATTTGTGAGGTTAAATAATTATTTTGCAAGAAAGATTACAAAATCCAAATTAAAACACTAAGGAATTTAATTTGTCAAAATTACCATAAAACTTGCACAGTGTCTCTTTAGAATTAATGAGACAGAACTCTGTGCAGTAGTGACATTACAGAGTATCTTTATGGATTCCTAATGCAATAAATGGCGTTTATCAATTAAATACACAGCTTTTAGTATTTAGCTTGCAATAGTTATCTTGCTAAGTGACAAGAAATATATTCATTAAGCTATGTGATTTAATTTATTATCATAAAATTTATTCTGCTTGATACATGTTTAAAATAGCTGAACTCATTTCACTAGATTTAGGGCTCATTCAGAGAATAGAGCTCCTATGTTTTGCTTGAAACTTTAATCTTAATTGAGATCATTTGGCTCAGGCAAAATACATCTGTAGCCAGGCTTAAAGATCATGACTACCTGAGGAAAATCAGATATTTTCTCCTTGAATTATTCAACAACTATGACTGTGCCAATCTGTACACATTTTCAAAACAAGGAGGGCTCAGAAATTGAGCCTTCGCTTTGTATCTGTTCTAACCATCAAACATCGATGCATAATGAATGGACCATAACAATCATTTATCTAAACTACTGCATGAAAAATCCAAAATATGAATGAATTATATAAAATATTTTAAACAAATGTAAGTCAAAACAGCTTAATGCTTTTTTATATTGGGCTGAAGAGCACCTGGAGTCACTGTGAAATCTACCCTGGTTCCCCTAATGGTCCACCAAACTGCCTCAAGCCTCCCTCCTCCTTCTTCCCAACTAATTCCCACCCTTCCGTCCAAACTCTCCTCTTCTATGCCCTACTCTTCCTTCTCTCTTCAAAGTGACAGAAAGTCTAAGGAACTATGCAGTTGTAACTAAATCTGATGTGCCTGCTATATTAACCACCTCAGAATCTTGCCAAAATGCAAATTCTGATACAGTGGTTGGGATGGTGTGTGATTTTGTGGTTCTGTCATACTCCCAGGAGACACCAGGATCCTGCTGGCCTACAGTTTATACTCAAAGTCAAAAGAAGCTAAAATACACCTTTTTTCAAGTTAGAGCAGTGTCTTTCCAGACCAGTCCAGTCTGAGGACTCCGTGATTCTGAAAATCAAAGACTGCTGGGCTTAGTTCCTGACTTGAGTTGGAATCTGCAGTCTAACTAATCTCAGCAGGTGTTTCCCACACATCCCAAAGGCTAAACAACAGGTTGGTTTTCAACTGTTCATAGCCAAAGGTTTTAAGAGTTGCCTTCTCTGGACAATGCTCTAATCCAAAGAAGCAAACCAAATATCAGAGGCATAAAATGACAAGTTAGGTAAGAAATAGCTTGGGAAGTGTAGGGCCTTCAAATCATCAATGAAGCCACATCTTCATTCCAAACAGAAAATATCCCTTTTTATTTCTCTGGTGAAGAACACCTGGAAGATGAGCACATGTGGGTTTTGTGAGTCTCTGAGTTATCTCACTTGACTCTCTCCAGCTTGCCAGTCTTCTCTTTTTGACACTGCTTCCATTTGCCATTACTTGGCACCACATGGCAGGTGTTAAGTCATCTCTGGTAATTACATGCTTCAGTAGAAACTTAGATCCTGCATGCTCAGGAGAGTGTAAAAGCTGTCACAAAAATTTAAAAATAGAGTCTAAAGCATGTGGCCTCTCAAAAGATCCACATACAGCTTTCAGTAGCAACATTTCAACAGAAATGAACATGCTCCAAATTGAACAGCTTTCTCCCCAAAATGTAAAGATTAAATGTATCCAGGTTAGTATTTTATGAAAACAACTCCAACAAAAAAAAAAGCCATAAATGAAATTACTTTCTGAAAGAACAGCGGCTGAAAATACCCCACAAGCATATAAAGAAATCTCTCAAACAACATTTACCGTCCATCCACACTGCCCCCCTCTCTGCCAAAGGGAAGGAACAACCAATATCAACTTCATTCACTTGCATAGCTTAGGAGTTTGCTGTTTTGTAGGTAGGCATGTTGTGTATACTGAGGTATTTCTGAGAGGAAATGACATTCTGAGTAGCGTTTCTTTCAGACATCACTTTGTGTTCCTCAAATGAACTCAATTTTAAACATGGTGTGTTTTGTTGCTCAAAGCAGAATCTGGAAGTAAGTCAAGATTTTACAAATCCTGTACAAAGGTATGCAATTTAAAACTTTGACATTTTCAAAAATGTGTAAGGATTCAAGTCAAGTTTAGTTTATTCTAAATCACTCTGCCTAACCCTAGGGAAAATCAAATAGAGAAAGAATTCCTTGACATCGGGGAAGAGAAATAGTCATTGCTGGGTCTCCATGAGGACAATCCAGCAAAAATAAAAGGAGAGGCTAACAGGAAGAAAAAGGTTAAAAGAGGAAAATGAATATAAGTAAAACAAATCTCCAGTAAATTAAAAAGTTGAACCACAAATTTTCTTGATATATTTGAATCTAACTAAATAGCTTTTAAATGTCTATGTATTTCAACTTCACTTTATAAATAAAATGCTTTCTTTTAATATATGCCAATAATTGAAAATCCAATTCTATTTCTACAAAAAATAGTGAATCCAATTATAAGATGCAAAATTAAGCACTGTTGAGGATGGAATTATAAATAAGAAACTGTACTCTCAAAATGATTATCAATCAGTGCCTTGAGATAGGTGTAGGATTATTAATAATACACACCTACAGGTATTAGTATATTAATAATCAGGCTATAAGTGATGTAAGACAGTAGAGAGTGTTAATGTGTATCAGAGGAGTAACTGCATCCAGTTGGGAAGATTGAGGACTGATTCCTGAAGTAGATATTTTATGGATGGGACCCAGATCCTTGAGTAAGATTTTGGAAGAATTAATTAGGAAAGTGAGAAGATCTTGCTGAAAGTACCAAAGTTGGCAAGCAAAGAATGTGTTTGGCTGAATTGTGGGTTTGGCTTCTTTTAGGGTTCATATAAGGAAGGAGTTTAGATATTGACAATGAAATGTTAGGGATGTATACTATAGAGACATTTTAGTAAGCAGAGGACATTTTTCCTGATTCAACAACAGAAATCATTTCAATGTCTTGGAGTAAATAAGTGGCATAAATAATCTCTATATGGTTGGTTTGAATGAAGAGAAGACTTGTTAGAAGTTACTATGGAGGTTTGTCTTGAAAAGAAAAAGAGACAAGGAGAAATCAGATGGACAGATATTGAGGAGATAGAAACTGTAGAGTTTGGTAACAGGTTAGCTGGAAAGTTTAGTAGAAGGATAAGTAGGATCTGTCAAAAAGGAAACTGAAAACCAGCTCTAGGTTTTCAAGTTTAGATGACTAAGAAAATAGAATAATTTTTAAAAATCCAGAATTGAGCCGGGCGTGGTGGTGCAGGCTTGTAATTCCAGTACTTTGGGAGGCGGAGACCAGAGGATCCGAGTTCGTGGCCAGCCTCAGCTCTCTCTCTCTGTCTCTCCCTCTCTCTCTCTCTCTCTCTCTCTCTATCCTTAGTGAGGCCCTCTGCAACTTCGTGAGACCCGGTTTCAAAATAAAGTATAAAAAATAGGGCCGGGGGTGTAGCGCGGAGGTAGAACGCCCCAGCGTCCAATCCCCGGTTCTGCAAAAAAAAAAAAAAATCCAAAATTGAAAAGTAAGAAATATAAATAAACTTTTTTCTATTTCAATTCACATTTAAAAGATTTTGCCTCAGATGAGTACTTGCATTGCTTTATTCATCTCAATAATTGTTTTCGTTATTTACTTTCTTAAGCTAGCTTGCCTATAGTTGTTAAAGATAATTTGGACAAATGCCATTGTGAAACACATACATAAATAAAAAATAAAGCAATATCATGACAGAGGTATTTCTATATTTATTGATTTAATTATATTAAAGTAATTGATTTATACCTTTAATAACAGATATGTGAATCAAATAAAGAAATATGCATGGTATTAGACATACTTCACTGACTTTGCTTTAACAAATAAGACAAAAAAAAACAAAGGATCTGAGTTGACGTACAAGCAGCATGTATAAGAAATCAGTATTCCTCAAAAAAAAGTCTAAACTAAATTTGGTTATATAATTTAAGTTCTTAGGAAGTACTAGTTATATAGCAATCTGTATGATTGTTTTATACATGAGGCATTTATCACTGAAATGAGCAATTCATCAATATAAGTAAAACTGTACAGTTATAAGTACATTTGAATAACATAATAACTATTTCCTGACTGCCAAGCATTGTGCTAGGATTAGAGGTGTCATCATTGGAAAGAAAGCAGGCACAACCTAAAGCAAGTTATTGTCTAAAAGAGTAGAAGAGCCATGTAACTACAATTCAGTTTAGGAACTCAGGACACAGTGCAATGATGGATGGAAGAAGAGTCATAAGCCAGGTTTGATGGGTCAGAAAAAGCATCTTTGCTTCCTGTGACTGGCTAATCTCACTTAGCATAATGTTCTCTAGATCCATCCATGTTCCTGCAAATGACATAATATTGTTCTCTATTGCTGAGTAGAATTCCATTGTGTGTCTGTCCCAAAATTTTGTAATCCATTCATTTGTTGATGGACACCTAGGCTGGTTCCATGATTTGGCTATTGTGAATTGTGCTGCTATAAACATAGACACACATGTATTAGTATAGTATTCTGATTTCAGTTATTTTGTAAAAATGCCCAGAGTAGTATAGTGGATCATATGGTGGAATTCGTGAGGGAAACATTTCCATTGATGCTATGTGTGTATATGAAACTATCAATGCCAATCTCAATATCATGTACAGGGAAGGGGAAGGAGGGGTGGGATCTGGGGGGAAGCTCACTAAGTGATTTGTGTATCTTTATCTCTATCATTCTGAACTTCATAATGATGTGAGATTACAGTGCATCAATAAAAGTATATTTAAAAAAATAAAAGGCATCTTGAATCTAATAGTAAGGAGTAATTGTACAAAATTAAAGAAATGAGGCTGAAATGAAAGATTTCTCTAGGCAGAAGAGATGGCAGGTGAGAAGATCTGGAGGCAAGGTGCATGGTTAAGTGTAACTGCAGTGCTGAATGCCATGTGTAGGATGAGGGGAGAGTTATGAAGATGAGGGAAGAGACACAGGGAAATGCCCAATGATGAAGGTGCTGTGTGCCCTGTTAGAATTTAGCATTTTACCCAGAAGAAGTCAATTTTCACACAGAAAAGTCACCTAATCAGATGCATGTATTACAAAATTACTCCAGGTGCAATACAGGGACACAGGTAGAGATACTGGATTGAAAAGAGAAGCTAGACTTTGAAGACATTATGGAACATGGAGAAATATAGGTGGCTTCAATTGAAGTAACTAAAAGTGGACAGAAGTAAGATAATACTAAGACAGAGCAGAATTTGGTAAATGATTATATGTGAGTGATAAGGGAAAGGGAGATGTCTAATAGGAAGTTAATATAAGCTAATATCAGGTTCCCTAGATTGGAGATGATGGTGGTATTAACTAAAATCTAAAATGGGGGGTATAGGAAAAGACCAAATCTGGAAAGTAAGATATGAACCGATCTTTATATTTCATTAAAGATTCATTAAAGATACCTGTTGGCCACCCAAATGGAGACATTCTTAAGCAACTAGATATACAGATTTGAAGCAAAGAAGAAAGATTTGGCTTTTGATCAACTATCAGCATAAATGCATGGCAATAGAAATCAAGAGGATGGATTAGATCGTTCAGGGAGAATATTTTGCTGGAAAAAAAAGAAGGGAGAAGATAGACCTTAGATAACCAATATTTAATGCAAAAAGAGCAGTCAGGGAAGAAACAGGAAAACAAGGAGAGTGAAATGTGATGAAAGCCAAAGAAAGTACTTTTGAAAAGAGAAGGTATTGATGTTACAGAGTGGTCAAGAGGGATAACAAAAATGTGTCTGTTGGACTTAGCAGCAAGAGTGGTATGAGCAAACATAACAACTCTTAGATGGAGCTGAGAAGATATTTAAAGGAGGATATGAAATAAATAGAAGATTATCTTAAAGAAGGGGAGACCTGGCATGGTTAACTGATCATTAACCATGAGCATAGAAAGAGGTTGAAGAAACAAGAATAAAGTCAAAACACTCCCACATGAGATAGTTAACTTTAAGGAGAAGTAATATTTTTATTTCTAGAAAGAATAAATTGAGGAGTTCAGTATGTTTTTCTTAGCCAAGTGTATTAGTTTTCTACTACCATATAACAAATCATTACGAACTTAGATGTTTACTGCACAAATGTATTATCTCACAGTTTTTATGACTCTGCACACTGGTTATCTGGGTCACCTTCTCAGGCACTGACAGTAAAATCAATGTGTTGGCCGGAGCTGTGTTCTTACCTAAGGTTCAGTGTCTTCTTCCAAATCCACACCAGTGGGTTTGGTGTGGGTTTGGAAGAAATCCATTTCTTGGAGATGTAAAATGAAGGTCCCTCCTTCATTGCTGGCTGTCATCCAGGTGTTATTCAAGCTTCTAAAAGCTTCCTGCCATTCCTTCCACATTGCCCTGTCTGCCTAATAGCAATTTGCTTCTTTAAGACCAACAAGAGAACATCTCTGTTGCTTCAGATCGCTCTAACACCAGGAAGGGCTCAGGTTCTTTGAATGGCTCTCCTGATGCTAATCAGGCCCACCCAGGATAATTTTCCTTGAGATTAACTCAAAGTCATCTGATTTGCAGCCTGAATCCCATCAGCAAAATTCTTTCACCTTTGTCAGATAATGCAATCTAATCACAGGAGTGACTTCCATTCTAGTCTCACTTAAGAGGAGTGGATTATACAGGTCATGCATTCCAAGGGATGAAGAATTTTGAGGGACATCTTAGAATTCTTTCCACCACACCAAGAGAAAGATTGACCCAAGTTTTAATATTTTTCTCTTCTTTCCTAAAAAGAGATTTGTTTACTATTCAGTTAGTATTTGAGTTTCTCAAATAAATAACAGAAAAAATAAAGGTAGTTACTAGACTCTCTATGGCAAGTCCTTCATTTATTTATTTATTTATTCATTCATTCATTCATTCATTTATTTTGTGCTGGGGATCTATCCCAGGGACTAAGCATGCTAGACAAGCACTTTACTGCTAAGCTATACCCCCAATTACCTCTCCTTGAAGTCATAGTCTTTGGGAATTTTTGCTTCAGGTTGACAGCAACTACTCCACACTTTTGGGCAATACAGACCTGATGCTTGAGGCAGCTCTCACTCTGTCTGTTCACTAATGGGTACAGTTTCCATAAGCACATGTTTCTGGATTTTCTTTAAAAATCTAGCACTATCACAATCCAATGCCCTTCACATTCTGGATTTCTTTCTGAAACTAGTTGAGCTAAATAGGTGAGAATTAATCTAATCAGGTTAAAGTTATGAATCTGTTCATAACAGAACCTGATCCCACTATCAGCACTCAAAAGAAAATTATTTTCAAAACCTTAGTGGTTGGAATGGGGATATAGTTCAATGGTAGACCATTTGGTTAGCATGCACAATGCCATGGGTTCAATCAGAAAGAAAGAAAGAAAGAAAGAAAGAGAGAGAGAGAGAGAGAGAGAGAGAGGGAGGGAGAAAGGAAGGGAGGTAGGTAGATTACCATTTATTTTATTCTTACATTATTATACGAAATTCAACTATAATGAAATTCAAATGCCAAAATGGACAAATGATTCAATGACTGTCTTTACCAAAAAAGCACAAAATTTAAAACTACATAATGCAGTATCAACTTCAGCAAATATATGAGATAATTAGATCCAAAGATGCAAACATAATAGAATACAGTGCCATAATCAATGAACTGTGTTTCCATGGGTATAGTAGGAGGATGGCAATGGAAATGTAAGCACAATTAAGAAATATTTTCCACACATGCTCCAGGAAAAAAATGTAGTATAAATTAGAGAAGGGAGGATAATAACAATCAGTTATTGAATCCCCACTTCTTTATAACCATTCTAGTGGATTCTTTATGTATATTATCACTGATCTTAACGATGACCTTGCAAGGTAGGTATTTCTATCATTTTTGTCTGCTTTTAAAATTTTAATTGCATACATTTTCTGGTACATTGTGATAATTTAATTCATGTATACAGTGTGCAATGTGTGTTACTTTTTGAAATCATAAAATGGAAACAGAAAGGTAAAGAAACCTACCCAGGGACAAAGAAGGAAATGAAGGAGCAGCAATGTGTCCCCAAGTTTAGTTGACTTCAAGTCCAGTGAAATGAAGGAGCAGCAATGTGTCTCCAAGTTTAGTTGACTTCAAGTCCAGTGGATTTTCTCATCTCTCACGTTGTCTCTGGAAGGAAGGAATGCCAGGGAGGAGTCTGGTGTCATATGTCTCCAGAGCACTAGGGCAGCACATGCTAAAATACATTCACCCTCTTCTAGTTGCTCCGTGACCTTGTTTTTTTAAGTGCATAAAATATAAGTCGAATATGTCCTATTGCTCTGCATATGACAAGACTACACCCTTTAAACTGATTTCCATAATATTTCTTGTAACAGATTTTTTTAAATCTTATCCCTAAAAAAGTTTAGCATCAGATATTTCATGGCTGATTAAACTCTCAGATTCGGTCATTTCTTTTATTTTTCTAGTTAAAAACAAAAAAAGACCCCAGCTAAATAATGCTCTAAATAAATAATTCATAGTACCTTAGTCTCTCAGCTTGTTTCCTATGCCTGGGCTTGTACAAATCTGCACTAGCCTCCTTGAAAAAACAAATTACTTGGGCACAAGAAAGAAACACACTACTTCAGTAACATACATATGAGTACAGGGAACAATTCTATAGCTGTTGTGTTATTATATATTGATCTAATTGCTGTTTCCTCCAGTGTTTCTCTCCTTTCCCATTGAGAAGCCAATGTACGAGACTTCTGCCTGCATGTCCAGAGCCAGAAACTCATTATGATAGCAGCCCTGCAAGGTAATGCTGGGAACCAAACTGTGAAATTGTGATTCCTCCAGTGGAGTATGAGCAGGGATATGTACTGCTAGTTTTCTAATGGATTAAACCACACAATCACAGAAAATAGTTAGAAAACCCTGGAGGTTGATTTGTGTGTGTGTGTGTGCGTGTGTGTGTGTGTGTGTGTGTGTGTGTGTTGCTGTTAGTGCTATTCAAGACAAAACTAATCAGAGAGAGAAATGTATTAAAATAAATATTTCCTTGACTAAGCAGTGCCTGTGCCAACACTTTATTTTCATTAACATTTGACTTGTATTTTGATTATTCTCTTACATTTTTATTTTCCTGAAGAATGCGTTTTGACAAGGGAAGATAGTGGTATGATTTATCAGCTGAATTTTGCAAAATTTTGTAATTCAGTTCTTTAGTAGTTCCTCCCCCTCCAATACATTTTTGGATTCAAGTGTTCAAAATGATATACCCTCCCTTCTACGGAATTTGCTTGCAAAATTTAAGCCAGAAAACAAGATAAATAATTTAAAACAATTGTAGCCTTATTTTTTCTACATTCAAGTAAAACCGTGATCCTCAAGAACCATTGGATGTAAACTGCACACCTGGATGATTTAATGAATAAAACTTCAACTTGCAACTGCACAGAAACTTATCTCAAACTATGATTGCCTACAATAAGGGAATTCACATAATTTGTCCCTACTTGTTGTTTTAAATGTGTTCTTTGAGTACAAAAGGCAAACTTCCACAGACAGGGACTCTAAAGTCAGTAATAAAACCTATAATTGTTAACTCAGACAATGTTATTATGGTTTGGTATCTGCCATGAGATGTTAGAAAGATGAGCATAACTCAAAGGAGCGAACATGCCAGGCGTGGTGGCACACACTTGTAATCCCAGTACTTTGGGAGGCGGAGACCAGAGGATCTGGGTTCGCAGCCAGCCTCAGCGCTCTCTCTCTCTCTCTCTCTCTCTCTCTCTCTCTCCCTGTCTCTCTCTACTTAGTGAGGCCCTCAGC
>PVJS01025399.1:0-27893 GCA_004027185.1 Glis glis
CCTCTCCCCTCTCTCTCCTCTCCTCTCCCCTCTCTCTCCTCTCCTCTCCCCTCTCTCTCCTCTCCTCTCCTCCCCTCCCCTCCCCCCCTCCCCTCCCCTTCTCTCCTCTCCTATCTCCTCTCTTCTCTTCTCCTCTCGGGGAGGGGGGTGAAGTCAGGCTGCCATCTCCTCCCTGAGACCTCTTGGTCGTGGAAACAAAGCCATTTTCACTTCGTAAGCCATTCACAAAATCCAAGCGCTGCAGGTGCCTGGTGGGAGCTCCTCCTCCTGCCTGGCTGGGCTCAGAGCCCTCCTGGTTCATCACGGCAGGCAAGGCTGATGTCGCTGTCACCTAAGGTTCTGCAGACTCCTCCTGGGCGTCTTGAAGGCAGGTGCTATGTCTGGGGCTTCCTAAGAGAAGAACACGGGGCTGGGCCTGGGGGTTGACTGTAGCAGAGCGAAAATGACCCCAGATCACCATCTTCCATTCTAACGGGGACCGTGTGTTGAATGGCATTGCTTGCACCACTAAAGAGCCTTCTGGGATCAGGCAGGGGTCAAGACTTGAAACAGTTCACCCTGGGCTCAGGATAGGGGAGCGTGGGGCTGGACCCCAGGGATGTGGATACAGTGTCTGGGGTGGTAGTCAGAGTCACCCGTCCAGCTCTGTCTGCATGAGCAGGGACACAGTGGACGGCACTGAACACCCTGTGGCCTCGCCCACCTGTCTCTCTGAGTTTTTCCATGTGCACAATTGCAAAGATGGATCGCAGAGAACTGGGGTGACCCAGCATTTCTGTGACACCTCCCTGTGTTGCTTCTGAACATCCTCCCAGGATCAAGCCACACAGGGAAAGGCAGTTGGAAAGACTTAGCAAATGTCTACAAGTCAGACAATAAGAACGGACCCTTCAGAACCGGCACAGATCCACTCTGGAGCTCCATGAACACTCCCTGGCAACTTAGCACGAGCTGACTTCATTGCCCAGATGATCGTCAAGGCTCTGCACTTCCTCCTGTTGCAGAGAGGCCATCTCAGGGAGGATCCGTGAAGCTGAAATGTGCTAATAATTCTCCACCATTGAGACACGCCTACGAAAGGCACCAGGGTTGGGAGAGACCCCTGCTGATATAAGGCAGAATCGTGGGCAGCCAGGGTGACGACGTAGGCAGGCCCCCAGCCAACAGGCTGATCGTGGCAAGGCAGGGCGTCCAGCTGTGTGCTCAAGAGAAGACCACACTGCCCCCCAGGTACAGTAGATCCAGGGTGCGCTTTGGTGGCCTTTCTGGCGGTACTTTACTAAGTGACTGAGAGAGACCAAGACAGACTCACCAGTCAGGAAGCCGGAAGGAGCCGGAGAACTATTTGGCCCTGGAGAATGGAGACGGACTGTCTCCTTTTCAATAGGTTGCCGAATTCTCCACAAGAGCCAAAGGAAAACCCCGGACCCGAAACACCTCACAAACCGCACTCCTCCTTCGTAGACATCTGCCCCTCCTCAGAGGGCTGCGGGCCATTAGGGCCATGTGCTTGTCGCGCGGCCCCCAGCAGATGTTCGCTCGAAGGCTTCCCCGTGATGTGGTTAGGGCTCAGTCTCCTGTAAAGAGAGTTTTGCTCTAATTAAATAGGACGCCTTAAATCTGAGCCAGGGTGCCGAGCCCGCCGTGCAGTCCTTGTGGGCACATCAAAGCGCAGGGCTCAGGGGTTCCCCAGCCCTCTGCAGCTGGGAGTTGCGCCTGGTGAGGGGGAGCCCACCCTTTCTCCTGTGCACTTATGACCGCTGTGCTGTGGGGCCGGCACTGGGCTCCTGGTGCTTGTTGTTCAAAAGGCCAGTCCTTGCTTTAAAGTGAGCTAACCGAGGGCCACTTGGGTGTGTGGCCCGTGGCCAGAGCCTGGAAACGCGGCGAGAAAAGCCTGTCTGGTTCTCCCCTACTTCACACAGACAGTGCATCATTTTAAGAAACAGTGCACACCTGGAATCCCAGTATTTGGGAGGCCGAGACAGGAGGAGTGCAGGTTTGAGGCCATCCTCAGCAATTTAGCAAGATCTTCAGCAACTTAGTGAGACCCTATTTCAGAAAAAAATAAATAGGGCTGGGGGTGTAGTTTGGAGGTGGAATGCCCCTGGGTTCAATCCCCAGTAACAAAAGAAGGATAAGGAGGAGGAGGAGGAATACAAGGAAGAGGAGGAAGAGGAGGAGGAGGAGGAGGAAGAGGAGGAGGAAAAGAAGGAGCAGGAGACACTGGGGATTGAACCCAGTGGCGTTCTACCTCTGGGCTACACCCCAGCCTTTTTATTTTTTGTTTTGAAACAGGTTACTGAGTCTTGCTATGTTGCTGAGGTTATCCTGGAACCTGGGATCCTCCTGTCTCACCCTCCCAAGTACTGGGATTACAGGCGTGCGCCGCCACATCAGGCTGCGTATTTGTGTGTTTATTGAGCACCAGCTCTGTACCAGGGGCACACGGGAAGCATGGAGTGTGTGCGGAGTGCAGGGAGACAGGTGAGGGAGGAGGCTGTGACAGTACTCCCTGCCTCGTACAGTGGCAGCGGATGGTCATGGAGGGCTCCTGTCCCTGACTTGGGGTGCAGGAAGGGACCCCAGAGAAGTGACATCCCAGCTGGATCCGAGGAGGTGGTCGGGTGGGGTGGACAGAGCGGAGGGCATCTGGCGGATGGACCTGCACCGGGAGGCCTGGCCAGCGGTCCTGTTGCGGAGGCTCAGGTTGTGTTTCGGAGGCCCGAGCCAAAGCCAAGGGAGGAGAGCAGGGCCAGCTGCAAGGGCTGATGGGAATGTCCAGTTTGAGAGTGCAGGAAGGGTGGGAGCTTAGGAGAGTCCTGAGCTGCCGGGGACAGGCTCCGAGCCGCCTGCCATTTCACACTCCCTGGGCACCTCATCTCTCTCAGCATTTTAGAGAAATGACTGCTGCTCCGCGGAGCCTCAGCAGACTCAGCGCGGCCGAGGCCTTCCTCATTTTCCAAGCGAGGGAACGCGAGGTGCGCGGGTGCCAGGGCTGGCCAAGGTCACGCAGAGCCGCCAGCAGAAGCGAGCCATCAGCAGCGTCCGTGACACCGCGGGGAACGGGAGCAGGGCAGAGTTCCACCGTCCAAGTAGAACGGAGCTAATGGACAGTATAAATTCTTTAAATGATTTCTTAAGGAAAAAAAAAAACTTTCCACTTAAAGCTTAACCAGAAATTTACTGCGCGAGTTGGGACTTTGAAGGTCGAGGCTTTGAAGTGACACTCCAAATGTCTCTTATCCTGTCTACTAAAATATTTCCAGACCAGGAGTCATGCCACCAAGCCGTGTGTCCAAAAGCAAGAGTCGCCTTTGGTTTGTAGAAATGCAGGGGGAAGAGCCCACGGCCGATCGTTTGAAATGCAGGCGGATGGACAGCGGCCTGTCCTCTCTGCGCTAGGACAGGTAACAATGTCATCGCCCCCCAGCCCTGTGGTCTGAGGACAGTTGAAGTCACAGTGGTAGGATGTGCCTTGCATAGAAAGAGCACCGTGTCTGCTGCCCTGTCCCTGCGGTCCTTGAACCAAGTATGTATCTGCTGGAGAAACCTGGAGGTAGAGACGTCTTCTACAAGTACCAAGTTTCCTGTCACCCAGCTGTGCTGAAATCAGACCGTTGGGCGCATGGGACCAAGCCTGAAAGAGACACACTGTCCTCAGTCAAAGTCACACCTGCAAAAGGGTCACTGGTGGAAAGAGAGGGCACACGATTCGGGTTTGGACCTCAGAAACAGACAGAAGGGGGACGGAGCTAAAAGTGCGGGGTCTGCAAACTCTTGTACTTTTTAATTATACTTGAAACTTCCTTCTGTATGTAAAGCAGTTAAATGTGCAATGTTTAATCGATATCCCTGGGAAGCCAGATATCTGAGCAACGCATAAACCAGGAGGAAGCTCATTATTTCTTAGGAAAGACCACCCTTGTGAAGGGCGTGCATTGGTGGGACCGATCCAGGCTTTGTGCCTTCTTCTGTCTTCTGCTTGATGCTCATACCAACCTCTGGACCATAGACTCAGAGAGGAACAAATAAACGAGTGGGCGGCTTCCCCCTTGTGTCATTGTCAAGTAAAGTCATTGTCTGCAGAAACAAAACTACACAGTCAAAATTCTCCTTAAAAGCAGGAGGGCCGAGGTGTAGCCAGGGGCTGATCAGAATCGGCAACAGCTCAAAGAAAGTCCCTTTCTTTAAATGACTTTGGTCAGTGGCTCCTGACAAAAAGTGCAAGAATAGGAGCTGCTGGACCTTTAAACTATTTCTCCAGCACTGCTAATGTTATTTTGCTTTGCTGTTATTTATCATTTCTGTGCTGCCTGACCTCCACCTGGGTTCCCCGCTGGTGCATGCACAGGCACCTTTAGGACTCAGCGATGGTCTCTCTCTGCTTGGCGTCCTGGGCTATAGAAGGAAGCAGCCCATCTGCTGGGAACAGGATGCATCCCTTACATACCTACCTGCTCTGACCTCTGGAGCCTGCTTCCCCTGCACCAGGTTTAAGAACAGGTTTGCAGAGTAAGGTTGCTGCTTGGAATTCTATGCGGCCGAAGCAAGAGTCCGAGCATTTCTGCCATGCAGCAGTGGTCTGTGTGCATGGCCTCCGTCCATGCAATCACAGAAGCAGCTCGGATCTGGCACAGCTGACTCCCTCTCCCGCTCCACCCTCGGCAGCATGCAAGCCGAGGCCTGTGCATGTTTAATTCATAAAGATTTCAACAAGTTTCCAGTGTGTCTACTTTGCTTTGTTTAAATTCCACCGCAGCTAATAAGTACCAGAGCCAACATTTGCGACGTATCTGTCAAAGGATTTGTGTTCAAAATGTCTAAAGAACCATTCTAACTCACGAAGTAGAGAACAAACAGTCCAATAAAAAAAATACAGGGGGAAAATGAAATAGACACTTCTCAAGAGAAGAGCTACACAGGGCCAATTAGCATATGGAAGATGTTCAACATCATTAGTCATCAAGAAATGCAAATTAAAAACACAATACGATAATCGCTTAATGGATCACATTTAAAAATAAACTGGCAGTAACAAGTATCACCAAGGGTGTGGAACGACGAGAACTTTCCTACATTTCCAGCAGAAGTGTAAAATTTCATAAACACATTGGTGGTTTGTTAGCATACACCTACTACGGGACTCAGCATCTCAAACAGCCTAGCTATTTGTCCAAGAGCCATGACAATATACATTTACACAAAGATAGGTATACAAATGTTTACAGCAGCATTTTTTTCTTGTAATAGTTGGAAACAACATAAACGTCCATCGGCAGATGGAGAAACTCTGGCACGTCTTATACCTATGCAATGGAAGAGTATTCAGCCATAAAAATGGATGAAATGACCCTTGAGATAAGTTCACAGAGCTCTTTTATTTCTGAACCTCATGCAATACAGCCTCATTCCTTCTTCCTTTGTTTCCTCTAGTTTTTGTCGCTGGGTTCATATAGATGACCCCTTACGGTATAACTCACTTGCACAACCCCAGAGTGAATACAAAAGATGCTGCAAGTAAAAAAAAAAAAAGGCCAAATACACACAGTTACATACTGTATGGCATTCTAGAAAGAGCAAAGGTAACTTACTTGATGGAAGTCCGATCAGGGGTTGCCTGGGAAGAGCACGAGGGCACTAGCTGGAGAATGACAGTGCTCTCGGCCACCATATGCATTTGTCAAAACCGGTGGATGGGAGGTCACCTTTTATTTTAAAAAGTGCCTATCTCAGTAGCTTTGCTAGGTGGATCAAACGAGATAATGTCTGCAAAGCATTAAGCATAGAGCCTAACATATAATCACGCATTTCCCCGTGTAGAATTAGAAGCATCTGGTTCCAAAGTGAAAACCGAAATGAGGTAGAGAGAGACACGTTTTGTTAAAGTCCCTATCAGCTTAAAACTGCCCCCAATCCCAAACTTAGGGCCTTCTGAAAGCAGCTCTGAGAACTTCAAAGGAAATGAATTTAGGGGAGGAAGAAGGCAAAATAGCTTCTCTAAAGGAGATAAGAAGAAAGGAAGATTAATGTTCTCCCCCCCTCTTAAAATAGTGTCTTTGTTTGTGTAATTAAACTAACGCTTGTTTGCAAGACCCGGTAGGCAGGCACAATGCGCACCAAGTTTGCAATTTAACAAAACGTGTTTAAAATAAAGCAGGGAAAGCATTAATTAGGAGTTGTTGTTTTGTAATTACAGTAGGAGGCTGTGAGGTGGATCCGCAAAGTCTTCGGTCTTCTAAAAAGGACTCCGGGCTGCAAGTTCATGAGGAGCTTAAAAGTAATTTACATCCCTATAAACTTCTGCAAGATGCTCTGTCACTGCGACCCAGAGACCAACCGCAATGACTTGAGCCTTCTGTCCTGAGGAGAATGGAGTGTCACATGGAAAGGGGAATTCCAGGGTGTCTGTCTCGTCCAAAAGGAGCTCGGAGATGAAGCGCAGGAGCGCAGATTTCTATACTCCTTGGTATAAAGCTGGTTCTGAAAAGCGATTTGAAATGAATGCATAGAGCTATTTGTGGCCCTGTGAACGTCAGCCTGGGTCCCTTCTTCCTGCTCTTGTTTCCTCTAGCTTTTGTAGTTAGGGGTCATGCGCATGGGACCCCAAGGTCCCTGACACTCTCCCAGTCTCTGAGCCAGTTAAAGTTTGGATTTTATTTGCTGTCTTGTAAAATGGACAAGGGTGCCGTGGTATCCCTGGGAACTGCCACAGGCTCCCTCGCCAGCCAGATGCACATGGCCTGCACTGAATCGCCCAGCTCCTTCAAAGCAGAGTGACACTAACAGGCAGGCTGACCAGCAGACATCGCCGCCATCGTTAATGAGATGGCGCCTAAGCTTAAGGTGCAGACAGCTTCAGGCTCTTGGTGAACGCCCCTTCCTGGTTTGCTGACGTTGGTCATCTTGTATGGCGCACGGCAGTGAGAACTGAGTGCAGAGCTCTGGCCCGTTATTTTGTAAAGACACCGATCCCATCCGTGAGGGCCCTACCTTTATGATCTACTTGTCTCCCTGAGGCTTCACCCCTGGATTCACATTGTGGGATAGGATTTCAATATAGATTTGGGGGACACAATGTTCAGCCCACCATGGTTGGCCAAAGTTAGATCCGGCACAGTACTTTGTTGGTAAGTACGCCATCCTCTCTTTTGTTGCTAATTTCTAATGGACATAAGGTATTTGACCTATGTTGTCATCCATGTCGATGTATAACAACGCATAGAGAAAAGTGCATAAATCGAGAGAGTTCAATGAATTAGCATAGAGTGAAAATATCCCCGTAACCACCACCCACAGAAATAGATTCCAGTGGGTAAAGAACATCTGTCTATGGGAGAAATTTCTTTCTCTTCCCTGAGACATTGAATCTCTAGATCCGGATTCTATACATCCTCAAGCTACCTAAACTAACACCAAAATTCCACATATAGCATCACAAGATGATTCTGGTGAGTCTTGCAAATCCAGACAGCTTGTCAGTGATGAAATATGTTACATAATTAACACTTAAAATTAGTATTTCAGAAGGAGAGAGGTGTATGACTGCATATAGGTTTTCCTTTCTTTCTTTCTTTCTTTCTTTCTTTCTTTCTCCTTTCTTTCTGTTATGGGTTGACTCTGCTACATCCTCTGCTCATTGAATCCAATTTCCAAGCAGGTTCAAGATGCGGAAGGTCCTACATTACCCTTTGGGATATTAACATATGTTATAATAATATAGTATTATAAATGTCACAGAAATGACGGTGACAGCTATATCATACAAATTGGACTGTCTTAAGATGATTTCTTTTTAAACAGCAAGAAACAGAGGCCATGTGACCACCATATCTTGCAGGCTAACTGCAGCCCAGGAGGTCTGACGAGTGGCCGCAAACCAATTAAGTCAAGCGCGCTCTGAAATTGCTTCCTCAGCCAGCATGGAGAATGATTGATCACCAGTCAAACTGTACACATGTTAGACTGAGAGAGTTTACAGGTAAGTCTGGCCCGGGGCCATTGCCACTTCATTTCGCTGGCTGGGACACTTGCAGAGGTAAGTGAGGCAGGGAGCTACTTAATTCTTTGCCCGAGGAGATCTTCCAGGTGGGTGCAGCATTGGCTTGCAGCTGGTGGAGCTGTGAAGGGGAGACTGGCAGACCAGGCAAACTGAAATGGGAAGTCTGCCTAAACCAGGGACCCTCAAACTCACTGGACTTCATGAACTTCCTGGAAAAAAAAGATGCAGATGCTCGGGATTTGCCCAAGATCAATTACTTCTGTTAAAAAAAAGTTGATGGGAGGCCATTATTTTGGGCTGAGCTCCTGCACTAGGTCTAGCGTACCAAATCAGAATGGGGTCTTTGGTGCTGAGTAACCAAACTGAACCTTGAAACAGGCCCATCGTCTTAAAAAACAGGAGACTCTAGTGCTCCTGAGTCAGTACAGTAAGGAAGCTCCTCGTTTTAACCATCTAAGGGGCATGACTGCAAAGACCAATCCACCTTTTGTTCTTGTTTCTTTCTTCAGCCCCTTTCTGCCCAAAAAGCGAAGCTCCTCTGCTCAGCTCATCTGAACCCTTACACTCTATTACCAGATTGCAATAAAAGTCAATTAGATCTTCAAACTTAATTTGCTGTAACCCTGTCTCCGTCATTCTGCATCTCTGAAGGGGGCGGAGGGAAGCTCAGAGCAGGCTTAAATCTCATGGGCGGCCCTACGCTGCAGCGACCGCGGAGCACCGAGGGCTGAGCAACATGCCTGCACACTTGGACTGGGGCTCTGCCCCCTAGTCTGAGGAATGCTTCCTGGGCCTTGCTTCAATGCCTGGGATTGCTCCCCAACCCGCAGAGGGTGACCCGCAGCCTGGAGAAAATGAAGCTCCTGGAGCGATCCAGGCAGAATTCGGGATGCCGGGGGAAGCTATGGTTTAGTGACTGACGTTTGCATACACGTATCTCTGCAAACACCCCGCGTTAGCCCGTCACGAAGGGTCAGAAGCACGGTGGCCCGCCAGGCACTGCCCGCTCTGAGCCCCAGGGGAAGAATACAGCGGGAGCGCAGCGGCCGCAGTGAGCATGCGCGGGCCCGGCGGAGACGCGGAGCGAGGTCGGCGGGGCGCATGCGCGGACTCGGGGCGGAGCTTCCGGTCGGCGGGGCGGGGCCTGCGGCGCGGGGGCGGGGCCAGACCACCTTGACCGTGACCCTGACCCGGTGGCGGCGAGCTGCGCGACCGCCCACGCATGGCCCGGCACGTGTTCCTTACCGGGCCCCCAGGTGACCGCGGGGCGCGCTCCGGACGGGGAGGGACAAGCGCCCGCTGCAGCCCGGAGCTTGGTGGAGGCCCGGGTGCGGGACCTCAGTGGCGGCCGCTGTGGCCGAGGCCTCGGTTTGCAGTGCACCGGGACCGGGCAGCACTGCACCTACAGACCACCCCTCTCAGCCCTGCAGGACCCCGGGCACCGCGGTGGCTGGGTGACCCTAGGTGACGCTAGGTGGCTGCACGGGGCGCGAGGTAGCAGGAGGCCGCGGGTGCAGCGTCACCAAAGGACTGAGTGCAGAAAGGGTCGCCTCTGCTCCTTTGCAAAATAGGTCTGCGTCCAAATCAGGGCATGTTGAGATAGCGAAGTCTGCCACCCTGGGCCCAGAGTTTTCTTTCACTTAGCCCTAAGCAGCCAAGGTTATGTGCACGCAAAAGCATCTTTGGTTCCAGAGGAGATAAGAGAGCGTTTACTCAGAGTCAAATAGGAGGGACCAAAGCCCCCCCCCCCAGAACTTGGATTTGGGCTACCCAGGAGAAAGGCTTTCACCGTGGAAGAGGTTACATGAACTTTTATAGTCACAGAACAAGAACAACAGAAATGTCATAAGTTAGCCTGGCTTGGTGGTGCACCCCTATAATCGCAGTACTTGGGAGCCTGAGACTGAGACAGGAGGATGGCAGGTTTGAAGCCAGACTCAGCAATTTAGTGAGACTCTGTTTCAAAATAAAAAATAAAATAGGGCTGAGGGGTGTATCTTGGACGTAGTATGTCCCTGGGTTCAGTCCCCAGCACCACAACGAAACAAAACAAAACAACAACAACAAAACCCAACAGTCATAAATCAGTGCATTTACCAAGCTCATCAGTGGTGCATCAGGCCAGAGGGAGGAGGTGTGTAGGCTCCAGTTTGGGAGGAGTTGAAGGAATGCTCAGGCCCCTGGAGAAGGGGATGGAGGGGTTGCGGATGAGTAGGAGGGATGTCTAGGACCCTGGAGAAGGTGATGTTAGAGGGGATGCCCACCTGATAAGATTGTTCATGTGCAGAAGCCCTAAAGTGACTACGTCTAGGGTGTCCTTGGGATTTCAGAGATGTATTTTCAGGAGATACGGAGCAGAATGAAGTGATTTTCCTACCCATAAGTGTAGGCCTGTGCCTGTTGATGGTCGGAACCCTGGGGCTCCAGCACCCAGGCTTTGACTCAAACATGGCCCATGTTGGTTTCTAGTGGAAAAGGGAGGTGGGGGAGGGGTAAATCTGGGAGAAAACAAAGCTCCATCAGGACGGAAACTGAACCTGAGAGTATCATCAGAGAGAGTATGCGACAAAACTAATAATGTTTCAGAACTTAAGAATAAACTTATTCTAAACATTCATGTTTTCATTATGTTTGTTTCTACTGGAAATGAAAAAAAATTTAACACCTGGAGCAATCAAAATTAGAGTGAAATTAATATTCATCAAATCCGTTTGCAGCCCATTTCTCTGCATGGCGATTGCTCTCCTGGAGCCGCAGGTGCTGAGCAGGCTCTGTAGGGGAGTGCTTCCTGATGGGCCTCTTCTCTTCTCTTCTCTTCTCTTCTCTTCTCTTCTCTTCTCTTCTCTTCTCTTCTCTTTCTCTTCCAGGCGTTGGAAAAACAACCTTGATCCAGAAAGCCAGTGAGGTGTTGAAGTCCTCCGGGGTGCCCGTGGATGGATTCTACACCGAAGAAGTCAGGCAGGGAGGGAGAAGGACGGGATTTGACGTGGTCACCTTGTCCGGCTCTCGGGGGCCTCTGTCCCGAGTCGGGTACTGAGACTTCATTTTTGTAGGGTTTATGTCTTTCCATGTTTTGGAATAGATTTTTTGGAATAGATTCCAGCTCTTCTGGAATCTATTCTGATTCCAGAAAAAAAAAAAAACACTGGGGGGGGGAAGGTGGGCCTGGGATATTTCTTTCCCTTTCCTCTCCCAGGGGTTGAGTCTGTCTCTCCCTGGGCTCAGAGTTGAGCCTGATGGCCTGCTCTATCTTGAAGAACCTAGAGATTCCTCAGAGAAAGAAAACAGAGACATCATGTGAAAAGCAAGCACAAAAAATGTCACACTTCACTTAAGACTTGGGGTCATATACTTCTCTCCCTTTGCAGTCCTTAGCTCTGGGGCTGGTGCCACCGCTCAGACAGCTGGTGCAGTGGAGAGGGTGCCCTTGAAGCGGCGGGGCCCCGATTACACTGCCAGGCCAGGTGGTGGTGTATGGACACTTAGCATAGGGAAAATTCTCGGTGCCTGTTACTACGGGTGGGGTGGCAGGTGCAGAAGGCCAGCGGCTCTGAGCAGGGGACACCAGAAATCCATGCAGAGCCTTCCACAAGAGCCGTGTCTCTTCTCTCAGGTCGGAGCCTCCGCCTGGAAAACGGGAGTGCCGAGTTGGGCAGTACGTGGTGGACGTGGCTTCCTTTGAGCGGTTGGCGCTTCCCGTCCTGAGGAACGTGAGTATCCACGTTTGGCATCCGGGACTCGCTGGCAGAGTCCCGGATGAGCAGAGTGGCTTACACTCTTACGGGGAGGCCGGCTTTGCATTGTACCATCTTAAAAGTCTTGGAGCAATTGAGCTGAGGATATCCAACCTACTGTTTTGGGCCACGTTAAGCCCTCATCACCCACGTTCAGCATGCATGAGTATTTTATGTGAGGAAGGCTTTGATACCAGCTACTGCTGTCCCCAAAGCCAGGTGTGTCCTGTCTTCGCAGGTGTGTCCTGTCTTCCCAGGTGTGTCCTGGAATCCTTTTCATGTGTGGCTGTGCTCAGCGGCCGGCATTGAGGATTTCTGCATCTGAGTCAGGGGTGTGTTCTGTTGCTTTCTTTGATAGGGATACCTTTTTCAGACAATACTGGTTTCATAGAATGAGTTAGCAAGTGTTCCCTCTCTTCTAATTTGTGCAAGAGTTTGTGAATGATTGGTATTAATTTTTCTTTATCTTTCTTCCTTTTTTTTTGTATTGGGGTTGGTTGGAACCTAGGGGTCTTTTACCTCCGGGCCACACCCCCCAGCCCAATTTTATTTCTTATTTGGAAATAGGGTCTCACTAAGTTGCTGACAGCCTCACCAAGTTGCTGAGGCTGTCCTCAAACTTGCAATCCTCCTGTCTCAGCCTCTCGAGCACTGGGATTACAAACATGCACTACCACGCCCGGCTTAATTTTTCTTTGAATGATAGAATTTGCAAGGTTGCCACATGGACCGAGGCTTTTCCCACAAGAAGCTTCTTGATTATTAATTTAATCTCTTTACTTGTTTTAAGTCTGTTGATTTTTTGATATCTTGTTGGGTCAGTTGTAATTGGTGCCTTTTAGTAATTTGTCATTTCATCCAAATTTTTATTTTATTTTTTAATGGGTTGTGTTGACACTTCTTTCATTCCTTATTTTAGTTATTTAGGTCTTCTCTCTCTTTTTCCTTCATCAGTCTAGCTAAAGGTTTGTCAATGTAGATGACCTTTACAAAGAGCCAGCTTTTGGTCTTGTTGATTATCTATTACCTTTGTATTAGTGCTTTGTATCTGTTTATCACATGTCCATCAAGTCCTGGGTCAAGTTCAAGGTCATGAACAAAACGTACATGTTTCCTGTCTCTCAAGGCTGTCAGCCTGGTGGGAACGCAGACGGGAGATAGGTTATGTGGACACTTGCTGTCAGTGCTGTGAAGGAAGAGAGAGGGGTCCTGAGAGAGCAGGGGGGACCAGGAGGCCAGGAAGGGGCTCTGAGGAGGTGACAGTCACACTGAGAGGAAGAGAAGAGAAGGCACTGTCTCTTCAGAGGAGTGTTGGGTTGACTTGGGGGGTAGGGGAAGAATATTCTAGATGGCAGGAACAGGTCCTCTAAGACCTAATGAGGGAGATGTAAGGTGGTGCAGGAGTTCGTGGGCCATTTGAGGATCTTCTAGACTTCCTGCTTAGATTTACTTTTGTGAAATGGAATGGTCTGGGCTCATCTCAGGAAGCCATTATGCACCTTCAGAGCTCCCCAGGCAGCAGGAGTAAAGTCCAGGGTCCCTCCAGTGGGCCATGGGCCCCGAGCCTTGGGGCCCCACTGATCTCCCTCCTGACCTCTGACCTCATCTCTCATCTCACCACCCTCCCACCAGGCGGGCTCAGCCATGGCACCCAGGGCCACTCCGGCCTCGGGCACTCCCACTTCCTCCTTGCCCTGGGCCCACTGTCTTCCCGGAGTGCTGCCCCTCTGCCCTTAGCATCGGAACTTGGTTGAAATGTGCAGTCGACAGCTGGCGTGGTTGTTGGAGACTGCTCACGAGCTCACACACGGCTGATACCAGAGGAATGGCAGGGGTTGTGGGCTGCGTTGGTGGGGGGCTGCTCCTCAGAGTCTCCTTTCCCTCCTCTTCTCATCCCTTCCTCTGGAAGCACCCCTCCGTCTCTGTGCCGAGACTGATGGCTGCTGGGTGCCCGGGAGCAGTCAGAGGGCTTGCTGTTTTTCTATCTCTTTTCCCATCAGAGACAGACCTGTCTATCTAAACGTCCAAACAGCAAGCGGAATGCTGCTAATGACATTCCAAATGAAGAGTCCGGCTTTGGGCACCGGATCAATACAAAGAATTGATTTTTACTTCCCCTGCTCAGAGCAGACAGGATTCTGGGAGAAGAGCGCCTCTACACATGCCTAATGTCTAGCCCCGGGATTATGTAAGAGCTCATGCACTGGCCGGATCCAGAGCTTGCATCTGTCTCTGTAATTAAAAAATAAAGAAGACCAGCTTCTCCCAGGGTTTGTACTCTGATTGCCAAATGCAGATATTCACAGTCTGGGTGGGAAAAGTTCCTTCCTGACAGGGCCCTTGTACCCACTCAGGGCCTTGGGTTTCTTTTCTAGAACAAAGTATTTCCCCGATCCCAGTGATTTTATTGGGATGAAGGAAGGAGAAAGAATTAGAGTTTTGCTTTTATAAAAATTAATCAACTAGGCAACCAAAATAGGGCAGAATGAAGAGACCGTTTTTGATACTTGGCAATTGGAGCAACTGGGTAAAAGGGAAACTCTGGAAGCCCCGTGTCAGGCAGGTGAGACATTTTATCCAGGGGTGCAGCGTTTCCAGACCTGCATCCCAGGACAAAGTCAAGAAACATCTCTATTTCTGAGAATTTCACTGAGGGAGACAGGTGGTTTGAATTCTTTTTGAAAATGTTACGAAAAGCGTAAGAAAAATAACTGGGTTTGGGCCAGCATGGCAGGCCTGTGTGATCCCAGGAAAGCAAGACTGGCAGGAGCTGGAAAGCAGCAGGAGGCAGGGAGGCCAGCAGGCTAGGGCCGTCCAGCCCACCTTGAACAGGAGGAGACCCAGCCAGACCCCGTGGGAAACCGGAAAGCGGAGTGCGATTGGTCTACACTCTGGACGTGGGAGGGTTTTAGAAAGCCCTCTGGGGGCGTGGCTGCTGGTGACGGCTCATTCCATGGGCCACCGCTTTTTCCTTACTTGACAACATTTATCATTTTCCTGAGTATTACAGTTCTATATGCCCATGGTAGAAAATTTGTAAATCTTAAAAGCGGAAAAGAGAATGGGAGTAACTCATAACCTTATGGCCGAGGTAGCCACCGTTGGCGTGTTTTGTTTCTGCCTCTTGCTATACCTAGTTTATTTATCCAGTCACCAAGAGTTGGGAAAAATGGCACATACCGTTTGCAGTATGACTGAGTAACGTGGGAACCGTCTCAGAGCGTGATCATCTACAAAACTGATGTTT
This sequence comes from Glis glis, assembly GCA_004027185.1. NCBI lineage: Eukaryota > Metazoa > Chordata > Mammalia > Rodentia > Gliridae > Glis > Glis glis. The sequence goes on from PVJS01025399.1 coordinate 14,981, forward strand.
TGATGACCGAGTATTTCGTAGTGTGGATTTTGCCTTTGAACTGTAATTCCCTCTATGTTGGACCTGCAGGTTACTCGCCACCTTGACAGAAACAACAGCCACACTCGTGGCATGGCACCCCTGTGCAGGGGCCGTGGCTCCCACTGCGGTGGCTTCCTGGGGTCTAAGCGGAAATGCCAGGTGGAGCGGGGTGAACTTGCAGGGCTCCTGTCACCCGCGTCCCCCTGTGCTCCCGCCAGTGCCGACCTCTGCACTCATTTCCAATCAGAAACGCACTCCTGGGCTTTGATCTGCATTTCAGGGTACTAATGAGGTTAAATGTTTTTTAGTTGTTTATTGGGTAAGTTCTTTAGTCTAAATTGTTTGTTCATTCATCGTCCTAGTTTTTTCCTCTTTTGACTTAAAGAGATCTTTTATAAAGCAAATAACCTTTTCATATATATTGAGCCTGTTTTTTCTGTTTCTCACTTTACTTTGGTAATTTCTTTTTTCTTTTTTTATTGGTGCATTGTAATCATACATCTTGATGGGTTTCAGGGTGATAGAAGTATACATACACACATCGGTAATTTCTTTTTTCTTTTCTTTTTTTTCACATAGAGAAAGTCTATCCCTCTTCCAAATATAAAAGTTTACCTAGGTGTTTCTTCTTTTGCATGCTGCTTTTTAAAAAACACTTATGTTTTCAGTCCATCTGGATTTATTTTAGCCGTAACACAATGAGACTCTTAATTGTTTTTCTTCCACATACTCAGCCAGTTTACAGAAACCATTTGCTAAATAACCTATTTCTAATTAGTTTACTATGCTTCATAAATTATATTTAAAAATGTGCATAGTGTTTTAGGGGAATCTTTTCTATTGATCTGATTGATTCTTGCATTAGTATCATACTGTTTTAATTACCACTGTAATTACTTATATTATTATTCTTCAAAACACTGTCCTGAACCGGGGCGTGGTGGCGCACGCCTGTAATCCCAGTACTTGGGAGACTGAAACAGGAGGATTGTAGGTTCAAAGGCAGCCTCAGCAATTCAGAGAGGCTCTCAGCGACTTAATAAGACCCTGTTTCCAAATAAAAAAAATAAAATAAAATTGGTCTGGGGTACAGCTCAGATGTAGAATGCCCGCGGTTCAATCCCTGGCACCAAAAAAAAAAAAAACCACAAACACACACACACACACAAACAAACAAATAAAAAGAACCATTGTCCCGTTCCTTCCCGTTAGCTCGTTCTTCCGGTGGTAGTGTGTATGCTGGTGACAGCGGTGGCCGTGGTGGCAGTTAGCCAGTATTGAGTGCAAGCTTTGTGTCAGATACAGACCCATCCGGTCCTCAGGGCACTACCTCTGTGATCCTGTTTTACAGAAGGGGAGACTGAGGCACGAAGCAGGAAGGACCTTCCTGGGGACACACAGCTAGGTGGCAGAGCTATCATGAACTGTGGGCTGGGACTTCACACCCATTAAAAGGCTCTAGGGAATGATCAGCACTGCAAAGCGATGGTTATTTTGATACAAAAGTTATCTCAGTTTTTCAGTCTTCCTCCTCCTTAGCCAAAAACGTAGTTTCTCTCATTCCTTTTCTATTTTTAAATCTTTTCCTGAAGAGCTTATTTATAGGGCTGTGATAAAAATAATTTTCTCTCGAGGCTCTAACTGGCTCTCTCTGAAATACTTTTTCCACCAAAGTAGCAATAATTAACAAAGACGTAATTACTGTGCATGGAAAAGCTGAACTTCAGAAGCCTCGGTGGTGGATCTTTTCCATCCCAAGCTGTCTGTCTGTCTGTCTGTCTGTCTGTATCCACTCACGTGTCAGTAAGACGCAGGTTAGCACCATCTCACCATAAGCATTTCCAGCTGGTGGGAACCAATGTGTACACGTGTGCTAGGGTACCATTGTGCCAAAACTTAGTACCGTAAATGCCCTCTCACTGGTGAATGTTCTAGAAAGCTGCAGGAAGGCGGTTGTACAGCTGCGGCTTTGTACCCACCCCTGTGCATTCACGAGCAGGGCGTGCGCATTCGACCTCTCTCCTGTACTCGCTTAAATAAACACACGTGCACTTGTACACACTCGCTCTTCCACACCAATCCTCCGTGTCTGATTTCACAACTGTCAGTTTGATGTGTCAAAGTAGAGTGCTGGCAGGCTTTTAGGTAGTGCTCCAGGAAGATGACGTGCCCAAGTCATGGTCCCTGGAGACAGTAAGGGGCCACATGCTCGTGGAAAGAGTCAGGTCAGCTGGAGGGCTTGCTCCCTGGAAGACGGGGCCTTCCACTGCGATTGTGTTTTTTTTGGCTAGGCCCTGCTCTCTCGGGTGGGCTAGACCCTGCTTTCTTGGGGGGGGGGCTAGACCCTGTTCTCTCGAGTGGGCTAGACCCTGCATTCTGGGAGGGGGTGTTTGGCCCTGTTCTCAGGCGGCCTGGGCCCTGCTCTGACCAAGGCCCAGCCCACTCGTCCTGCCGTGTTGGTTGGGGAGGAGTTGCGGGGGCTCAGGGCCCTGTGCTTGGTGTGGCCTGCTGTCCCAGCGAGCGTCCCTGCTGTCCCAGGCAGGTTCCAGCAGCGGCTCAGGCTGGAGCGTGTGTGTCATCGACGAGATTGGGAAGATGGAGCTCTTCAGCCAGCCTTTCATCCAGGCCGTCCGCCAGACCCTGTCCTCGCCAGGGACCGTGGTCCTGGGTACCATCCCTGTCCCCAAAGGAAAGCCGCTGGCGCTGGTGGAGGAGATAAGGAGCAGGGCCGACGTGAAGGTGTTCAGCGTGAGTAGGCCGGCCTCCCCGTCCATGCACAGCCGTCGCGCTTCAACACCCCCCACCCCCAGAGTATGAGTCTGAGAATCTAGAAACTCACAGAATTGGAGACAGGCAGATGCTGTGGGGAGCCGCCCGAGGGTCCCTTCCAGCTGCCCTGCTGTCCTCCTCCAGCGTCAGAGTCGCTGATCTCAGATCCGAGTCAAGGTGGGCTTCAGCGGCAAATCCGTGTGTGCGGTTGACAGGTCTCCCTTCTAAAGGGACCCGTCTGGGCTTGTGGGGAGGAGAGCCTGACTGCGGCAGGGCACACAGCTGGCCCGTGCCCCTCCTCCCCCTCGCCTGCCCCGCCTCCATCGCTCTGGCTGAGCCTGCTTCCCCCTCTCTCCCCACACTGAGGTTGAATGTTTCCTGGCCCTGCGAGAGCCAGGTGAGCAAGCGAGGCCAGCAAGCCTCTCCTAGCGGGGACAGAGGAGGGCGAGCACCCTGCACCACCGCTGACAAGGACACCGTGGCCTGCTGGGTCTCGTGGGACATCCTTGTGGTTCGACCGTGCAGACCTGGCAGTGTGCGCTCACCTGGCAGGTGCTGGTTGAGCACTTGTGTGTGCAAGGTGTTCCAGATCCTGGTGACATTGGTGACCAGACCCACCGAGTCCTTTCCTCATGGAGCATACACCAAACTAGGTCTGGTGGAGGAGCCTTACACCAAACTCACAGACGCAGGCGATTGCAGATACTGATGGAAGGGAAGAGGAGAAGCCATGAGTGTGAAGGAGGGGCGGACTCTTCAGTGGCCTCCTCAGAATCAGGAGCCTCAGAGCCCTGGGCCTCCCTCCCCGACTCTTCCACATGGCCTCCGTGGCAGAGTTTCAGTTGTGACAGAGTTTCTGTGGAAATGGAGGCGGTGAGGAGTGGAGATCAGCGGAGGACCTGAGCTTCCAGGCCAGAAGGCCAGGAATCACCAGGATGATCTCCCAGGATTGGCGTCTCCAGACGGGTTCAATCTCAAAGTCTAAAGGGGGCTCGAGGGAGCTGCGACTCTTCTGAGAACTTCCCCTCGGGGACTGAGGGCGGGAGGGAGCTCTGAAGCCTGCTTTCTTGCTTCTTTCCGCAGGTCACCAAGGAGAACAGAAACCACCTTCTGCCAGATATCGTGACCTGGGTGCAGAGCAGCAGGAAGTAAGCTGGCTGTTCTGGTGTCGCTGCCCCAGGAGGTGCCTGTCGGGTGCAGCCTCGTAGTCCTGCCCACGAGGTTCCGGACCTCTTGTTTATGGACCCTGAAGGCTTTGGCAAAGAAGCCCAGCATCTGCTTTCCATAAAATGTTTAAAAGGTCAAGTGAGACGTGATGCCGATCGGTTCTACCAGACCAGCAATACGTGGTGGCTGGTTCAGGCCTAGAGCTTCATGCGTATTTCCTCCTGCGGTCATGCGTAGGATCTGGTAAACCAGGAAATGAGAGAGGTCTCAGAGCATCCCATGGTATTTGCCCCCGTTGACATTTATTAGTGCACTTGGGGGAGGGAGAGAAAAGAGCTCACTACCTGAGCAGTTTTGCGCATCCTGGAAGCTAAATACCTGTCCAGGTGCAGCTTCGGTCTCCGGTCCAGGTGCAGCATAACACGGTAACATTTATTTGATATTTTAAAAGTCATTCTTTCCAGAGAATGCCATTTTAGGTTCTGTCCCCCATCTCTTGTTTATTTCTTTGTTTATTGTTTAATAAATATAAAAACAAATCTGATGGTTCTAGCCTGTGTATCCTTCTGGGGGTGGGGGAACTCCGTCTAGAAAACCCCCACACTGCAGCACATGCAGGCCAGGGCACTGCATGAACGCAGGCCTGCTGGGTCACAGCAGAGCCCTGCTTGGGCCCAGGTAACTTGGGTGCCCTGTTTCCCTTCCAGAAAAGGGGGCAATGACTATCATCAAAGGTGGGGGGAGTGTTCCACAGAAGGAACTGTCCTCAGTCCCCCGCAGAGTCCCGTGGGGAATGCCCAGTGTAGAGCCGTCTGTCAGGAAGGCTGCAGAAAACAGGAGGGTGCTTCAGGGAAACAGACGGAGAAAGGTCCAGAAACTCTAGAATTCATAAAGGTTGAAGACAGCCCTGCATGTGACTCACAGTACTGGAGTGATAAACAGTTTTTAGGTCATTTGGGGTGAAGAGCTATGAGTTCCCACAAGTTTTTTATAGAACCAGCATTAGCTACAAGCCCACTGGCATCTGCCGTGTGTCCCTGCTCTGTCATATGTGAGGGACCTTGCAGGCAGTTCAGAGTTCAGGACATAGATGGCTACACTAAGACAGGGGCCCGCAGCCTGGGACACGTGCTCACACCTGTTGCGCTTCCTTCAAAGATGGCCTCCAAAGCTTGATCTGACTTGCCAGGCCTTGGCGGGACAGCACACAACTGGAAGGCCTACTAGATGAGGAACTAATCCCTCCAAAAGGGCCACCTGCTCAGTGGAAGGAGGTAGGTGTCTCCTTCCGCCATCCCTGCCCTAGATGGCTAGGTACTGAGCTCAGGATGCCTGGCAGGCTGGCTGTGACTTGAGCCACAACCACAGGGACAGGAGGGGCACTGAGCACAGGTGTGGCTGCATGGCCACCACCAAGCGTGGGAACCTGGCCCTAGCCACAGATCCATGGAGGTAGCACAGCCCTAAGGAGAACAGAGATGGAGGGAGGCGGGCTAGGGAAATATCACAAATAGAGCCCATGGCAGGCCCAGCACCCAGGCCTGACACGGCTGTCTGCCCAGCGGAAGGGGGACCCCACCACGTGGGAGCCTTTCCTGGCACCACTGTGGTCCCGTGGGCGCCTGAGGAGGAAAGGGACATGTTCCCTCTGCAGTTTGTCCTTTTTGAGCTCAGCATTTCAACGCGACTGTTTAGTGATCTTAGATTTTGTCTTAAATGAGGAAGGATACTGAGGAAACATTTCTAAGAAGGTAGATCAGCTAGTTTGGGGTTCATTGCAGGAGCTCTTGCTCATGGAGGGCAGGGGCGTGGCTGTCAGCTTGGACATGTCCAATGTGGAGTCGATTCAGGATGGGCCCCAGCAGGGGGCGCTGCTGGCAGCTCTGCATTTAGCAGTGAAGACACTGGGGAGTTTAGAGGTCGGTTCAAGGGCACGGCGCTAGCCGTGGCAGATGGGGGACTTGAGCCCTTGTGTCTGCAGAGCCCGCGCTCTTCCCTCTGCCCCCTGCTGCGCCCACATTTAGACCTCCTGTCACTCTAGTGTATCATGTGCCCCGGACCTCACAGCTGACACCCGGCTGTGACACACTGTGGCAGGTCCTTTCATGACTATTGTATGACTGTGTCAACGAGACACTCAGGGGGCATGTACAGAGATGTCAGATGCAATCCCTGTATCTTGAGCGGCAGGCATTAATGAAGGGTATCAAGATGTCTAACAGTTGGATATGGGTCCTGACGTAAGGAGAAATTCACTTGGAAAAGCACAAAACTGACATGAGGATTGCTCGTACGAAGAATTTCAGCTAGAATAAGAGGGTGGCGGGACAGGCAGAACCGAGCGGGAGCCGAACATAGTGATATATGTCTGTCATCCCAGGAATTGGGAAGCTGCAATAGGAGGGTCACAGGTTCGAGTCCAGCCTCGACCACTTAGCGAGACCCTCAGCAATTTAGCAAGACCCTGTTTCAAAATAAAAAATATATAAAAAGGGCTGGGGGTGTCGCTTGGAGGTAGAATGCCTCTGGGTTCAATCTCCAGCATCAAACACAAAACAAAACAAAACAAAAAAACCCCCGCCACCAACAAAGACAGACGGAGCTGGGGAATGACTTACTAAATCGTTCTTTTCTCCTCCCCTTGGCAGATCATACCGCCAGCCACTTCACACGCGGTGGTTTTACAAATCATTCCTTTTAATTTCTGAAAAGGAGGGAGCTCACGCAGGGAGATGAACAAGCCTTTTTAATTGGTAAAATGTCGTCTCTCTGACCACCTGACTGACAAGGAGGGGCTCCTGGGGAAGTCTCAAGTTCAGTTGCTCACCCCGTGCTCAGCCCCCAAATCATCGAGGGCGGCGGGGAGGGTGGGGAGGGTGGACCACCTTGCCCCTCTCCTCCTGTGGTTGACGCGGTGTTCTAGAAGTCCGTGCCTGGGAGGACTGCCCCTCTGCAGGACGATGGCAGGCGTTGTGCTGCAGGAGGGTTTGAGACAGCACAGTGGAGAGGTGGAGGAGGCGAGGTGAACTGGCCACACGTTGCACATCTTATGGGTGATGAGACGTTGGGGCTTCCAGTGACTTTAGAGAACTGCTTGCCAGACACACGCTTCAGCAAGCAGGGCAGGAATTTAGAGTCACTGCCAAATTAGTTGCATGATTTATAGAAACCCAAATGCTACGGTTTTTATATTATCCTGAGAAAGGAGGAACCATTTTTCTCAGTGTCCAAATACAGAAAATAACTCTCTAGCTCTATGCTGGCAGAACATTCGAGCCACCCTGGCAAGAAGCGTTAAGCCCCGAAGGCCTCCTGCGATGGGGGTATAATACGACCTTGGCAGCGAGCGCTCTCTGTTACACAGCCGCCTGCCCGGAGGACCAGGGCTGCAGGCTCCCGAGTGGTACAGATGGAGGTCGTACACCACGATTAAACAGAGAGCCCTGGGGGCACTGTCGAGGCTGGCGTAGGGGCCTCGGGGAGTCCCGGGGTGACACCAGTGTTGCCATCTCTCTTTGGTGTGTGCATGCATGTCTCAGCGTGTGCGCTCGGGATGCCTGGACTGTTTCATGGACAGGGAGCTGCACAGGTAGGGACGCGGCCCTGAGCCTGTCTAGTGAATCAGAGGCGGGTGCCCTGGGGACTGACACGCCACCCACTGTCTCTCTACTGACTGGGACCTGTCTCCCTGGGGGGGTTCCTTTTCTGTGTTTCCTTCTGGACCCCAAGGAGGGGCGGCTGCAGGACACGCCAGGAGGGGGCTGCACACCCAGCCCAGGGCAGCCACTTAGACCCAAGGGCCCAGCTGTGAAGTTGCCCGAGTGTTTCGAGAGCTCCCGGCCAAGTCTGGTTTGTCCACTTAGAGCCAAACCAGGTGACATCGGCTTCTCATTAGACCAACAGCTGCTACGTAGAAACAGAAATAAAGCCTGAGTCCCCAGGACTGTAGAGCAGGGCACTCTGCCTCCGAATCTAGAGCCCACCCTTTGCTATCAATTGCTTATTATCTTACAAAGAAGAGAAAGCGTTACTGTGAGGAAAGGGATTCTCTGCTCCCTGTGCTCCTCCACCCCCTTTTACCCTCAGTTCCAAATCCTAGATGCTTTGAGACACTTGTGACTGTCCCTAAATTGAGTATTTCTAAGCCGGGCATGGTGGCGCACGCTTGTAATCCCAGTACTTGGGAGACTGAGACCGGAGGATCCGGGTTCATGGCCAGCCTTAGCTACTTAGTGAGGCCCTCCACAACTTAGTGAGACCCTGTTTCAAAATAAAGAACAAAAATAGGGCTGGGGGTGTAGTTTAGAGGTAAAATGCCCCTGGGTTCAATCCCCAGTACCACAAAAAAAAAAAAGTTGAGTATTTCGCAAAGGACGGTCCAGTAGGTCAGTGGTAATATCTTCATGCACTGTGTCTCCCGACCCTTGGTTCCTCCCTCGTGTTGGCAAGAATACAGGTTTCCTCTACCTGGTGGGAGTCTTGGGATAGGAGGAGTTGTCTCAGGATTTGCCCAATGCCATTCTCCCAGGAAAGGATACGTTTTTAGAAACGATGGCAGTCTCCACAGAACTCAAACACCAGACAGACACTGTAGGAAGTGTAAACATTTTAATTCCAAAACAAAACCTGTGCAGGTGTGCTTATGGTGGGGCAAGGGGTGCTCGGGTCGGAAGACAAGCAGGCATTGAAACATGTGGGTGCGCTGGGCACCCGGAGATCGCGTGGACGGTGGACGGTATAGAGGAGCGCTGAACGACTCCAAGATGGCTCGCCGTGCCCTTGGACTCCAAAGTCACAGCCCGAGTATCGTGGCTCCTCACAGGATACTGAAGGCGCGACCACATGCACTATCACAGCTCTGCGAGCGGGGCTGCCGCTGGCTACAACACAGCTGCAGAAGCGGCAGGAAGAAACCAGGCTCTCTCCTCGCTGAGACCAGCCTGACGCCTGGACCCGCTGGCAGTACGGGGCGGCCCTTCCTCTCTTTCTCCTGGTAACAGTGATGTATAAAATGCCGGTGACTGAGCATGCGCAGGTCTTAATTTTCACCAGGGCAGGGAGAAGTGGGAGTTAGTTATTCACGGGCTCTACTTGCTCTAGTTGTTTTAAGATACTAAATGGCTTTTGTCTGAAATGTCAAATTTCTGTGCAGTGCTTGGGAGAGGAGGTGTGCCCCCCCAATTTTTTTTTCCAAGAACCTGAGATAAAGTTACTGTTTCTAGAACAGCTCTCGTTTTTCCTCGGGAAGAGCCCCTTGTGGATCGCAGTACTGGCTCTTTTTGGTTTGGGGACACAGGACAGAAGAGAGAAGATGAGAGTCACTTCTCCCCGACCAGACGCATGCCAGGCTACTGCTCGTCCGAAGCGCTCTGCTGGGAAGCCGTGTCATCCAGCCCCATGTCCTCCTGGCTCGCTCGCCTGCAGAGCACCCCCAGGTTCTCCACCACGGCCTCGGCCAGACGTCCGTCAGGATGCTGCCCCTGCTCGGCGGCAGTGGTGGGTTCACACGGGTCCGAGAAGTGCTTCCAGAGAGAAGAGAAGCAGCGACGGTTCAGCATGCGTTTACCCTGGGGTCTCCTCGTTCACCACCCACCCTCGCTGCAGGAACCGAGGGCTGGGGTGGCAGCCCCCTGAGGACAAGCCCTCGCCTCGGGATCTATGCCAGGACTGGGGTTCGAATGTGCCACCGAAGCCGCACGTCTAACGGGGGCTCTGGGGATGTGAGGCCTTTCTCAGGAGTTCTGCCCATGTTGGAAGGAGATGGCCCGGGGAGAGGTCACTGCGTGCCCAGCTCTCCTGAGCCCTGTCACGCCCCTCATAGACAGCCCTGCTGGGCAGGAGGACCAGTGGCTTCGCCACAGGCTTGACCCAGCCAGGGACATGAGGCCTTTGGACTCTGGATGCGCTCATCCCCAAGGGCTGGACAGCCCTCGAGCTGAGGAGGGAGAATTTGCCAGAATCTCAGAAATACACTGGAGATTGGGGATACTGGAAAGGAGTGATATTTGGGCCATTCTATTGAGGAAATGGAAAAAAAGGGGGGGAGAAGCATCTATGTAGTTAGATAACTAAGCCTGGTAAGCGTCCTGATGTACCCCCCTTTCCTTTGGATGGTGTGGCCTGGGGCTCCAGAAACCGCCTCATTGACACCCGAAGAAGGTGCACCATTGCTGTCTCCCTGGGCCGCCTGTCCAGCTTGGCTCCACTGGAGGGAAGCGTGGAGGAGAGGCGGGGCGGCACTGGGATGCTCAGGTGTGACCCCAGAGCCAGAGGCCATGCGCTGTTTGTTGCCAAAGGCCACAGGCAGGAGACTGTGCGCACCTCAAGGGAGGAGGACATTGCCAAATCTGACCCACTCGTGCCTTGCCACCCCGTTTTCCCTCCCGACGCAGTACACGAGGCGACTGCTGGCTGTTTCTTATCTGTTGACTTTCTTGGGGATTCAGTGTCAGCCAGTGTGGAATTCTGGACAGGTGACAGCTTATTGGCTCTGCATCCTTAAACCCTTGCTTTCTAGTATTTAAATGCCTGGAAGTGGTCGGTATCTCACAGACTTCATGATAGTCTGCTGGACGGGCACCGTTGATCATTTAACTCAAATGTCGAGGTGTCCCTTCCTCTCCCTCAGGACACAGTGACTTGAGGCCAGAGGGGAGTAACCCTGCTTCTGCTGCAGGGATTGGGGTGGGGGGCTTCTCCCTGAGCCCCGCCATAACCACTCTGCTGAATGCCCGCCCCTCTGCATCCTACAGTGCCCGCAGGGGCCTGTGTTTATGCTGAGTGCCTTCGGGTCTGCCATCCAGGGAGCCCTGGACAGAGGTGATGGGATTCCGCGGCAGGTGGGTGGCACCCCAGCAGAGGCCAGTGGCCGCCCACCCTCTCCCCGCCCCGGCTCCCACGGCCCGTCCTTACCCGTGTGGCCTGGCCGGCAGCCCTGGCCGAGGGACCCATCACGATGTTGACGCTGCTGGATGACTGTGTGTCGCTGGTGTTGCCCCCCTCCGCGGCAGAGAGTCCAGAAATGACCAGGGCACTGGAAAAGCTCCGCTTGCCGAACAGGAAGCTGAGGGTGGAGCTGGTGGAGGAGCCCAGGCTGGACCGGATGAGCGCCTCGGCCCGCTCGCGGACACTCAGGTGGCCCGTGGTGGTGACCGGCGGTGGCTGAGAGTGCAGGGAGGCGGCCGAGGTGTGCAAGGAGAGCCGGCTGCCCGAGGGCCTCTGGGCCAGCTCGTGGACTGACGTGGATGTCTGTAGGAAGGGCTGGTGGCTCTCCAGGATGGGGCCAGAGGAGCTCAGGATGGGCGGCCTCTGGCTCAGCGCCGAGTGCGCCTGAACAGACTGGCTCCTGCCCTTCCTCCTGCCTGCAGAAGAAGAGAGCACGGTGCTCCAGGTCTGGCTGTGGTGACAAGGGCTGCGATAAACATGGGGGCTTCCTTAGTGGGGTGTCAGAACCCAACAGAGACGGGATTCACCCCGGTGTCCTACGGCACCGACAGCACAGTGGGGTGACTACAGTCAGTGACAATGTGCAATGACTCCAAAAGAACCAGGTAGAAGATTCTGAAGGTTCCCAACACAGAAATGACAAATGTTTGAGGAGACAGAAATGCTCGTTACTGTGATGCGATCATTATATGTTGTATCATGCATCCAATTATTGTAATGTGCTCCATAAATATGCATAAATATGTGCGGTTTAAAAGTAAAATTAAAAGCCGGGCGTGGTGGCGCACGCTTGTAATCCCAGTACTTGGGAGGCTGAGACAGGAGGATCAGGTTTGTGGCCAGCCTCAGCTACTTAGTGAGGCCCTCCGCAACTTAGTGAGACCGTGTTTCAAAATAAAGAATAAAAATTAGGGCTGGGGGGTAGCCTAGAGGTAAAATGCCCCTGAGTTCAATCCCAGTACTGCCAAAAAAAAATTAAATTAGAAAAAATTAAATCTTATACAAAAGCAGAAGATGTCTAATGTCCGAGGTGCTGCGGCGCATCTCTGCCTGGGCCCAGAGGAACCAGGAAGTCCCCATGAGGACAGGGCTGGGAGCCGCTGCCCAGTCGCCCGCTGCCCTTCCTCGGAGTCCAGGCCTGGGAACAGCAGGGCTGGCTGAGTGCGCCGGGCTGGGACCGCGGCCAGGGTTAGTGACCTGCTGGGCTCGCCAGGGACTTTCCTGGTGTCGACACTGAAGGTCCCATAAACCTGGACAACACCAGCAGGAAACCCGGCCACACACAGCCAAGCCGAATTTGTTCCTGACCCAGGACCTTGGTTCCTTTGCTCCTGGGATAGGTGGTGATACAGGAAAGCTTGCAGGTCGTTTCTATTGGCCTCAGAGAGGGAAAGAAGGGATGGTTTGGGCCACAGGCTGCGGCCTGGGTCCTGTACAAGTTTCCCATGGAGATCAGGGGACACCCACACATCATCGGCCAGGCCCAGCCCCCGTCCTGGTGGTCTTCTTCCCTAAGGTGGCCCCAGTCCCTTGGCCAGCTGCCCCTGTCCTAGGGGTCCTCCAGGCCCCAGCTCCTACTGAGATTCATCTATGTAGTGCCTTTTTGGGGGTGGGGTTGGGGTTGAACCCAGGGGCATTCTACCTCTGAGCTACCCCAGCAATTTTTTATTTTATCTATCTATCTATCTATCTATCTATCTATCTTGCAGTACTGGGGGATTAAACCCAGGGGCATTCTACCTCTGAGCTACACCCCCAGCCCTATTTTTTTAAATTCTTTTATGTTGAAACAGGGTCTCACTAAGTTGCAGAGGGCTTCACTAAGTATCTGAGGCTGGTCGCGAACCTGTGATCCTCCTGTCTCAGCCTCCCAAGTACTGGGATTACAAGCATGCGCCATCATGCCCAGCTTTATTTATTTTTTTATTTATTTTTTACAGTACCAGGGATTGAACGCAGGGGCGTTCTACCTCCGCGCTACGCCCCCAGCCCTATTTTTTATACTTTATTT
>PVJS01025400.1:0-27888 GCA_004027185.1 Glis glis
TTATATATGGACTTTTTTCCAATTTTTGGGGTTTTTTGGCATATGTTTTAGTATGGGATCATATGCCAAATATATTTTGTATGCAGATCATTTAAAGAAGAAATTATCATTATCTTAGGAGGATTTTTTTTTTTTTTTTGCGGTAATGGGGAGTGAACCCAGGGGCCTTCTACCTCCGTGCTACACCCCCGGCCCTATTTTTTATCCTTTATTTTGAAACCGGGTTTCACGAAGTTGCAAAGGGCCTCACTAGGTAGAGAGAGAGAGACAGGGAGATAGAGAGAGAGAGAGAGAGAGAGAGAAAGAGAGAGAGAGAGAGCTGAGGCTGGCCGCAAACCCGGATCCTCCGGTCTCCGCCTCCCAAAGTACTGGGATTACAAGCGTGTGCCACCAAGCCCGGCTGGAGGATTTTTCTTGTCATTAAAATTATTAAACACATGATTTATGTTATTGTTATGTTACTGGGGATTGAACCCAGGGCCATTGTACCTTTGAGCTACACACTCAGCTGCTTGTTTTTGTTTGTTTGTTTTGTTTTGTTTTTTGAAACAGGTTTTTGCCAAGTTGCCAAGGCTTACTTTGAACCTGTGATCCTCCTGTCTCTGCCTTCCAAGTGCTGGGATTACAGGTGTGTGCCACCATGCCTGGTTAAACACATGATTTTTAAAGGTTGCATAATATAATATTATATACAATTATTGCAAGTCAAGTTGCTTTTAAAATAACTTTAAATTTTTACTAAACTAATGGCAGTGCATTTTTTTTTTTTTTTTGCAGTACCAGGGATTGAACCCAGGGGCATTCTACCTCCGAACTACACCCCAGCCCTATTTTTTATCCTTTATTTTGAAACCGGGTCTCACGAAGTTGTGGAGGGCCTCACTAAGTAGCTGAGGCTGGCCGCGAACCCGGATCCTCCTGTCTCCGCCTCCCAAGTACTAGGATTACAAGCGTGCGCCACCACGCCTGGCTCCATATTTTAAAAGTTAAAGGATAACTACAAAACTTTCAAGAAAGCAGATCCTTGCTCTCTCTTCTTTACTCCAGAACTCTACTTCTAATAACAGATTTTTTTCCCGACTCTTCAGTTGTCTCTGTATGTAATTACCTCTATATTTCAAAATTATGTTCTTATATGTTCACTCTCAATTCATCAGTTTTATGACCCAGGCTAGTGACTTCGTATGATAGGAGATGAGGATTTAGCACTCTTATTCCAATAGAGTGGATATCTACCATATCCTCCCTCACAATTCTCCCATTAGAATAAAATCACAATTTTTTAGTTAAATCAGGACCCAGAATTGACATTATGATGATTATAAAAATATTCTCTGATGAAACAAATAGTATGCTATGATTATATTTAATTTTTTGCATGTGCATCATTTTACCTTTGTATGATTAATAATCAGATATTTTTGTTTTTGTTGTTTGCTTGGTTTTCTGTGCATATGTTATGTTTTACTCTCAAACTCATCTACAACTTCCCACATTGATAAATATGTTAAATAGTATATGAGATCTTGTTTTCCCTAAGGAAAACTTCTTTGAAGCCCTTTTATTATCTCATTCTAATTTCACTGGTTGCTCTCTGGGCCGAGTCCCATCTGTTGTCCAAATACTTATCATTATAATTATCCTGGGAATTCTACTGGCTTCTGTGGCGTTCTTTGCCCCCTGTTTCTCTGGTTTTTATGCCTTGCTCTCTTTTGATTTACTCCTTCATTATGATGAGGTAGAATAGAAAAAGATAGAAATATTAGGCAGAAAGGAGACATTGGGAAAATAGAGATTTAAAATTTGAAAGTCCATAATCTAACTCCACCCTATAGGGTGTGTTCAGCCTGGCAGAAGCCTTAATGAGTCCACACCCTTAATCCAAATGGCTCCTCTCCACACCTGAGATGCTTAATGTAAGTAGGGTGGGTGAGGAGGACAAAGGTCAGACCCCACTGCCTATCTGTTGCCAGGGAAACTGAGGACTAAGAGGAAGTCCTGCCCTCCACTGTGCGACCCTACCTACCCCCTCCTATAAAAGAACTGCGAAAGCACGCAGATGCTCTCTTGCTCTCTGGCTCGCCTGGATGGATGGATGTGCACAGGGAGACTCGCTCTCCCTTTCTTAGGTGACCCCCAACCTGTATCCCCACCTTTCTTAGATGACCGCCAACCTGTATCCCCACCTTTCTTAAGTTAATTAAAACCTTTGCCTTTTTCTGATGGCATGTGTTGAAATTCTTATTCATCATGGAAGCCAAGGACCCCTCAGAATTAGCATGTGTTTCCCCATGACAATTACAGGAAGCATATACTCCAAAATCTTTTTGAGGAAAGGGACCCAAAAGGTAGAATTCTGATACTTAGCCCATCTGAAAACATCTTTATTTTCCCATCTTCATCACAGTTGATGGATAGTTTGGCTGGGTATAGCATTATGGGTTGAAAATTCATCAGTGCTTTTATGGCATTGTTCCACTGTTTTCTAACTTCTAGTATTGCTCTAGTGAGTCCAATGCCATTCTGACTCCAGGTTTTACATGTCATTTTTTTATTCTCCCTTTCAAAGTTTTTAGAATCTTCTCTTTAGGGATGACAGCTTTAATTTCATGATGATCCACCTTGGAGCATGTTATAGTTTGGAGCATGTTATGTTCCTCCAGGGATCATGTGTTGAAGGCTTGGTCCATAGATGATGGTGTTTTTAGGAGGTGGTAGAGACTTTAGTCAGGGGAGCCTACTTGAAGAAAGTTGGGTCACTGGGGGCGCGTCCTTGAAAGGGTAATTGGGACCCTGGTCCCTTCCTCTTGCATTTTGCTTCCTGGTCACAATAAGGTGAGTGGCTTTGCTCTGTCACATACTCCCTGCCATGATGTTGTACTTTGCCACAGGCCCAAAACAATGAAATAAGCTGACCATGAACTAAAGTCTCTGAAACTGTGAGCCAAAATAAATCTTTCATCCTTTAAGTTGATTTCAACACAGTGATGGAAAGCTGATAAC
The DNA here is from genome assembly GCA_004027185.1 of Glis glis. Taxonomy (NCBI): domain Eukaryota; kingdom Metazoa; phylum Chordata; class Mammalia; order Rodentia; family Gliridae; genus Glis; species Glis glis. The sequence continues at coordinate 3,004 of PVJS01025400.1, forward strand.
ACAGAGCACTTTATTTATTTATTTATTTGCTTATTAATTCCGCTAGGCAGTAGGTGGGCCCTTTCGTGATAGAAATTCATATTCTTCAGTTATAGAATTTTTAAAATATTAGTTCTATGATCATTTATCCTCTTTTGTTTGAATTTTTGCCAATTTTAACAATGAAGGAACATCTATTTTTATTTAGCATTTTTGATAACAAGTTTGTAATTTAAAAACTCACTGATGATTTTTATTACATAAATATTATGGGCATTTATTAATCTTAAACATGTCTCAAACAACATAGTAATATTATGAGCAAGTTATGAGAGACTTTCTTTTCTTTCCCTGTATTCCCACTCCCTCTTTCAGATAGCTATAGCTAAAAGTAGGCTATGCATCTTTTTAGACACCTTTTATCCTTTTATGTATGTAGATATACATTTGTAAAAATATATTAATGGAATCATACTTAACTTCTAATTTTCCAATTGACTTTTTCATTGACTAGTGAATCTTGGATAATTTTGTATATTTGCATGTATACATTTCATGATATACAGCATCACATGGATTAATTAAATTATCTATTAAGGTGTTTTGGTTTTTCCAATGATATTTAAGGACCTAAAAGATATTAAGACTATTAAGCCTTTAAAATAATGCTTTATAATAAACTGACACATACTTTGATGTCATACAGCCCTAAAGCTGACTTGTTACTCTAAGCTATGAATCAAAATCATTAGCCCTCCTACAGCTAAGTTAAAGGCAGAAAGAAAAACAAAAGATGTGAAAGACAGAAGAAAGGGAGTTGTTGTCAAGAAATTTTACTGTGTACTGGGGGTCCACCTCTCTGCTTTGTTGAGAAGATGGCTTATCACAACTTTAACCATGCTTCATGGGGGACTGCTGATTCTGAATATTTCTGTATTCTGTGATATATGAAGTCTCACCCCCAGCAAAGAGGCAATAAATATAACCATAATAGTGGTAATAACATTTGTGTAGTACTTTATGATTACAGCCCTTTCAAATGTATTACCTCATTTGCTGTGCACGATGCATAATAACCGCCCTGCAATTTGTCCTCATGGCTCCCATCAGCCACGTTATTTGTGAATGACCAGAGTTTGGTATTGAGTGGGTCAACTTTCCAGTAAGTAAGGCAGACCTGGCTTAACGATTTCCTTCTTGGTCACTGTGTTAGTCAGTTTTCTCTCCCTATAATAAACACCTGAGGTAATCAACTTATAAAGAGAAAAGTTTTGTTCTGGCTTACAGTTGGACACAGTCTTGTTGGTCAATGTGGTTAGTTGACCTTGTTGATTTCAGGCCTGCAATGAGGCAGCATAGACAGCGAGCATATAGTGAGCAGACCTGCTCAGCTCATGGTCAGGATGCAAACGATAAAGACACCACGGTCCCACTAGGACACAGCTCTTAACGTTTCCACCATCTCCCAATAGTAAGAAGTTGGCTGCAGATAACATTCTCTCAAGCCTTTAACACATGGGCCTTTGGGGAACAGCAGTCACTGATCGGCCTTGTGACTTCGAGCCACAACTTACACCACTGCAGTCTCAGTTTCCAAACATGCTGTGTAGTATTGTTGCTTTGATTAAACACATTATAAAAGGAAACATTTAGCACAGAGGTCAAATACTTTAAGATTGCAATAACTTAGAGCTCTGTCTCTTAATCCAAACATCTGAAGAAAAGAAACATTTATTTTTCCCTAGTTGCTTTAGGGATTCACTTCTTTAAAAGAACGTTAAGAAGGTTCTCGAGACCTATGCTTACTTCACCAGGCCGGATATGCAGCAGGAGCAGAAGAGAGATGACATCAGGAGGTGATAGGAGGGTGGGTGGGGAAACAGTGTTAGCACGTGGAAAAGTGAACAGGCCCTATTTCAAATCCAGAATCTAGTGATCAGGTGTTAAGACTGCCTGGTATTAAAACTGACTCAGAGATTGTGAGCAGAGACTCATAACGTCTCCCAGGTTGGTGAGCACCAAATTTTAACCACCTGGAATTAGGGGTTTGGACGACAGGGGTTCCAACATAGCTTCCTTTAGTAGCTGCCTGGCTGCAAATAGTCCTTGGGTTCTGGGGCCAGGTACTCACAGAGTGATTCAGCCGTGATGACTCATTAGTGTAATTTGTATCAACAGCCACAAGCTGCTTGGAGGTTTTCCTTCCGCCCTCTCCTCCCCCTTTTATGTACTGACACTTTTTGTGTTCTCAGCCCTTTTTTCAAAGGAGTATAATGCCTGGATCCATGAGGGGAAAAGCAAAGAATAGTGGAGATAATATTTTTTTCCTCTTTTTTTTGTGGGTTAGGGATTGAACCCAGGGGTGTTCTGCCTCAGAGTTATACCCCCAGCTTTTATTTTTATTTCTATTTTGAAATAGGGTCTTGCTAAGTTGCTGAGGTTGGCCTCAAACCTGCAATCCTCCTCTCTCAGCCTCCCAAGTACTGGGATTACAGGAGTACACCTCCATGCTCAGCTGCAGGTAACATTTTCTCTGAAGTAACCAACCCTCAAATGTACAGTGAGTGGAATGGTCTGTTTGTCTTGAGAAACATCTCTGTTGGTAGGAACTATTCTATAACATTATTTGATAATGCTCATGTATGAGTATGTCTGTCTGAAAAGTCCAACTATGGTCTGGCTAAAAGGCAAAACAAGCGCCATTTGGCTGACTTTATCAGTCTTTAATGATAAAGGCCAAGTGGGTAAACCAGTAGTTTTTAACAATCTATTGCTATACTCAGAAGATACAACAATAATTCCACTTAGTTCAAGGAGATGGGGTCTGCCATGTTAGCCAAGTTTTATTATTTATTAGTCATGTTGTAAAGTGTCATTAAGCGATTGATTTTCTATTTCTTGCTTTAGAAAAATTGCCATAATTGAATCATGTCCTTTTCAAATTGGAGTTTGTTTATTGTTAGGTGAAATGCAATGATTAAATGTGTTAATAAGCTTCAGTGGTTATAGATTTGGATTTTCATAAGGAAAATAGAGTGGTTGATAAGACTTCAGAAAAGAAACCCATTATCAATCTGCCATTCCACAGACTCTAAAAGAAAAAGAAAAAAGGCTTTACTGGTTACTGGGAGTAGACTATAAAATGATGCTCAAGGCATTTCTAATTGTTTGCTAATCTTATATTCAACTAATGTTTGCTTAGTCTTACAAATTATATTGTAAAAATTCAGTTTATAGCACAGTTACAGCAGTTTCTAAATACTACCTAGCACAGCAGTATTCCATTCATCCTGAAACAATGTATACAAACCTATTTCCCTGTCTAATCACTCATCTCCCTTTTCTTTGCACTTTTCTATGTAACTGGGCCAACATATAAAAATCATTTACTTGTAAGGCTAAAATACAGTCACTTTCTACATTATTAGAGATGTATGAAACCAAAACAAAAAGGAAAGAGATTCATGATTATTTCCTCTCACATGTTTGGTCTTTGCTTTAAGTGTGTGGAGCATTGTTTATTGATATGACTGCTAAGAAGGGAAGTTCTTCAGATACCACTGGATTGGTTAGGGTGACAGTTGAGCTCAAAATATGAGGAGTGAGAGAGAGAACAGGAAATGTCTGATATAGATAAGGTCAATGAATAAAATAGTGTCCTCTTCTTAGCCCCCGATTACACAGTTTTTTGATACAGAATTTCATACTCTAGTTTAAAAAGAGAGATTTTTTTATCCACTGCAAATTAACCACTTAAAGAGAGCAATGTGAAGTAAATCAAAAGATGCATGTGCTTCGTATGTCTGTGTTCTTGGCAGGGATTTTCAATCTCATATAACTGCGTCTTATTTTCTTTTCCCATCTGTCTTCTCTGGCGTCTTTCTTTAGAACATCTATGAGTTATTTTTCTACTTTTTCTCTACTATTTTTCTTTCTCTTCCACTTTCTGTTATAGTCTTATTAGCATTATTATTTAACCTCTCTATTGAATATATAGGGTTTTTTGTGTTTTCCTCTTTATTGTATTCTCTGGTTTTTTTCAGTATAGTTTCTGTTCATGAATTCATTATCTTATTTCTTTGAGTCTTGTAATTTCTTTATAATTTCTTGAGATATCTCATTCCTCTCCCTCACTTTCTAATTTTTTTCCCTTGTTGTAGTTCAGGATGCTAACAAAGTATCATAGACTAGGTGGCTTATCGATAGCAGAAAGTTCTCACAGCTATGAAAGCAGAGGTCGTAGGTCGTAGGTCATGCTGCCAGCATGGCCAGGTTCTAGTGAGGGTCCTCTTTCAGGCTGCAGACTGTGAACTTCTTATCCTAACCCAGCAGAAAGAGAGCCAGAAAGCTCTCTGGGGTCCCTTTCATAACAGCACTAATCCCATTCTAGAGTCCCCCCCTCTTACGACTTGATTACCTCCCAAAGGCCTTGCCTCACATTGGGGGTTAGAATTTCAACATACAAGTTTGGGGTATACACAAATATTCAATCCGTCGTCCTTCCCAATTTCTTTTTCTTCCTTTTTTCTATTTTTTGTTTTGTTTTGTTTATTTCCTTTTTTTTTTTTTTGTGGTCCCAGGGATTGAATGCAGGGGAGTTCTACCTCCACACTACGCCCCCGGCCCTATTTTTTATACTTTATTTTGAAACCGGGTCTCACGAAGTTGCTGAGGGCCTCACTAAGGAGAGAAATAGAAAGAGAGAGAGAGAGAGAGAGAGAGCTGAGGCTGGCCGCGAACCTGGATCCTCCGGTCTCCGCCTCCCAAAGTACTGGGGTTACAAGCGTGCGCCACCACGCCCAGCTTATTTCCTTTTTAATGTTGTATCATTCCTTAACATATCTGGTGATTCCTGGTTCTCTGTTCATATTTAAGGATAGGCCATGGAAAATCAAATAACAACCAGAAGCAAAGTTAAAGGCAAAACTCCAAACCAAAGAAAAATTTTTTGTATATTTTACAGAATAATGGTCAATGTTTATGTATATAATAAGCATGAACCAATCAGTAAGAAAAGTACTTCAATAAAAATAAATAATTGGCATAGATAACCAATTTGCATATTATAAATAGCTAACAACGTTTGAAAATGCTGAAACTAATGACCAAATTAAAGTTTTTTTGTGTGGTACTGGGGATTGAACTCAGGGGCATTCTACATCCGAGCTATACCCCCAGCCCTATTTTTTATTCTTTATTTTGAAACAGGGTCTCACTAAGTTGTGGAGGGCCTCACTAAGTAGCTGAGGCTGGCAGTGAACCTGGATCCTCCTGTCTCAGCCACACAAGTACTGGGATTACAAGTGTGCACCACCACGCCTGGCTCAAATTAAATTTAAACAGCAATAAGATGTCATATTTAACATCAAATTGGTAAGGGTTTTCTTAGTGATAATTCCAAATGTTGGCAACAATGGGGAAAGGATACTCTCATTCATCACTGGTAGGACTATAAGTTGGTTAAAATTTTCAGGAGAACAATTCAGCTATATGCATTAAAGCTTTGATAAAAAGTGTACAATTTGACCCAGAAATTCTACTTCTAATAATCTTTAGAAAATAGTCAAACTTGCAAAATCTATGTTCATTCTAGGTAAATTGGTTACAGTGTAAATGTCCAATATTAGGGATTAACAAAAAAATAGGGAGATACTTATCTGAGGAATACTATCCAGGTATAAAAAATGTCACTGCAATTTGTTTATTGAAAAGGAAAGATGTGAAAGATTCATTGTGAACTCAAAACATTATAAAAGGAGACTGCATAAAAATAGAGATTCATTGAAGCTAATATTTATGATATATAGAAAAGTAGAAAAATCTTTGATGACAAACTAAACTAGATGACATGAAAAACTATTATTTATAGAAATTAGAAATATGATGATTTTATTTTTTGTTTTTATATTTTTCCAGATTATCTACAATAAACACAATGCTCCATGCATAATAAAAAATCTGAAAAAGGAAAGAGAGTGAAAGTGGATTTAGAATCTCTGAGAATGTGTACGGGAGGTGGTTGGACTCTGCTTGTTCATCAATAGGTTTTACCATAGAGCGATAAGATGGGGACTAGTTATTTCAGGCAAACTCTCTAATCATTACCTGTAAACATCTGGGGCCCATGTATCTCTTAATATGTGGAACAATCTTCCAATCTATTTCTGGAGAAGTAAAGACTTCCCTACAGGATTCTGGGGGCCAGGTCATCACCATGGTGAACTTTACACTTAATTTACCCTGTCTTCAACCTGGCATTCTCCTCTTACCCTCTGCTGTACCTGGGTACTGAAGTAGTGTCTTCTATAAATTTCTCTAGAGAAGAGCCTCCAGTCTCCTGAGCAGGTGGAGGAGGGCTAGTTGGCTGATGGTGAGGGATAGGAAGAGGACTAGAAGTCTCACTGTTCCTTACATAGATTTTTTTTCATTTAGCTCTACTGTTTTAAGCCCCATCCTTCCTTTAGCCTCAGAATACCTATTGCTTCTAACTCCCAACTTTTCCAGGGTTCAGCAATACCAGTTGACTTATTTCTTATACCTCCCTCCTCAAAATTCTTTCTGGGCTTTCATAAATTAGTTCCTACTCATCTTTATGCTTCCGGGTTCCAAAATTTTGTCAACAATTCTTATTTAGCGATATCATCTTTCCTGTTCTCATCTTCCTTATTGACTTATATCTTTTTCTTTTTCCCCATTCTCATTTTAACAAAATTTCAGAAAGAGCTGAAATAAATATTTCCATTCATTTCAATACATTTAACAGGAAGTCCTGTGGATATTTATACATTTTGCTTCTACTCATAAATAACATTGGGCACAGATGGCTCACATAAGAAGCTTCAAGGGCTTGGCAAAGCAAGTTATTGCTAACTTGGTGAAGAGGATACACGTGATGTCACTTATATTCACCTGACCTCGCCAGGAGCTGGGACATGAAGCTACTTCTGCTTCCCTGATTAGTCTAGCCGTGGATGGGATATGCAAAAAGCAAGTCGCAGGCACAATATGCCAATTTCTTGATAATAAAAATGTTGTTCTTGGATAGGAAGGAAATTGCAGCTGTTCAGTACAGATGGCAAATAGCTGACTGCCTTTTAGCAGGATTCAATGAAATATCTGAAGTGACTAGGCACACACACACAGAGATGTGTGAACTACATTCTTACTTCCCATTTGGAAAAAAAGATCCCTGGATAATTAACATCTATTTAGATTTGTGTTAAATGGAAATTTTCCCCAAACCACTGACCCATGTAAAGAATTCCCCAAAGTAAATTCACTAAATACTGTGACCTCAAATGCACTTGGATTTGCTTCCAAATGCACTTGGAAAAATTAGATTTTTCAGGAATGATCTTTGTACCACCTGTTCTAAGGTCTTCATACCGTGTAATGATAATAAGGTCAGAGATTTGCATGTATGAGGTGTGTATCTGTCTGCCTACATGCTATTTACTATCTTATCTCTTTCATTTTGTTTCTAGATCTACAGAATTAGAAGTTCAAGGGTAAAGATAATTAATACATTTTTCAAAATTCTTATTTTCTGAAGGCACCCAAGACACGACTAAACACATGACATGGACTCAATACAAACTTGCTGATTTACTGATGGACTATGTTGTTGACAAGGGATGTTTGAATCCAAGTGACACCAAGAGTACATCTGGACCTATGTGACATAAACTGAGGGAAATGTTGGTTAAGAATTGTCATCAAAGTCAGCCAGTCAAAAAAGGACAAAGACTGTATGATGCCATTTACAGGAAGTACCTAAAGTAGTCAGATTCACAGAGACAAAGTAGAGCAGTGGTGCCCAGAAGGGAGACAAAAGGAATTCCAAGTTTTCATTTAAGAAGATGAAAAAATTCTGGAAATGAATGGTGGTGATGGTTGAATAGTAATGTGAATGTGCTTAAGGCCGTGATCCTTTTCACTTAAAAGTAATTGAATTGGTAAATTTATGCTATGTGTAGGTGTTTTAGTTTTGGATTTTTTTTTTTGTATTGGGGATTGAACCCAGAGATATTCTATCTCTGAGCTACACCCTCAGCCACCATTTTATTTTTTATTTAGAAACAGGGTCTCCCTAAGTTGCTGAGGGTCTTGCTATGTTGATGAGGCTGGCCTCAAGCCTGTGATGCTCCTGTCTCTGCCTCCCAACTAGTGGGATTACAGGTGCGCACCACCATACCCAGCTATGTTATATGTAGTGTATCCATAACTTAAAAAAAGGAATTGTCATAAATGGCTTTGGAGGCTACCTAGGACCAGGAATGTCTGGGATCCTGGAAAGACTGCCTTGTTTACTAGGAGGACTTCAGTCTTTTCAGACTCTTCAATCTCTAGGACATTGGATGAGATGCCCTGGGGTCTGATGAAGGAAAAAAATTTGTATCTAGATAAAAGAAATGAAAAATGTGCTTCTTGTACATTTCCTAGACATTCTATCAATGTCAATCCATAATTTAACCTCTTTGGGGGAGATAAAGTCAGTAATGGATATTCTTAGGCTTTGAGAAACTGCTCCCTGCTTGAGTTTTCTAGTAAGCTTCCTCTAAGGGGTGACCCCAGGTCACATCTGTACCAATGCGTTCATGCTAGCCTAGCATCCAAGGATGGGCTGCCAAAGATAGGGTGGGGAACTGAAGGAAACACAGTTTCAGCTATGGATGGAGTTCCTGGTGATGGGGAAACCCTTGTTCCTATGCCATGTTATTCTCCAAGTCTCCATAATTTTTCTTCTATCTCTTATCATTTTGCATTATCTGGAACATCCTATAACAGAGGGATCCATTCAAGGACACAAGCTGAGGACATGTGGATTGTAGCATGACCCCATGTTCACAGGTTGGAAGAGTCAAGAGTAGGGCACTGCCTGATTCCTGAGGACCTAGACATTTTCCAAATATGGTTCTTGGAAATCATCCATAGAATGGTGGGACTTGCTCAAGAGTCATCTAGGAGACCACTGGAAACTCCGCTCACTGAGCAGTGCTACATAGGTCCTGTACTCACTGTGACCTAATGGAAAATCCTAATGGTGAAAGCAGGAATTTAAAATCAGGAAGAGCAGGGCAAGGCTGGCTAGAGTTGGGGTGATAGTCCCAGGCTCTGAACATATGAAAGTGTCAGAGGCCAACAACTGGTATTGGCTGGGGGCACGGATGGCCCATAAAGTAAACATGATATCTTAAAGTTCAAGATCAAACAAGTAGAAGTAAAGCAAATGGCAGAGATCACAACCAGCAAGCACCGTGTGGCCACAGAGGGTCACAACACAGAAGGAAAGCAAAAGGTTTACATAGTACCAGATGTCATTTCCATGTGGTACCAAACTTCTAACCTCCATGAAAATGTCCAAGTCATTAAGTTTTCACTTTTTCCTACAGTTATCCAGAGATACAGAGCAATAGCCAGAGAGATCATATGATAAGAAGAGAGAGCAAGGAATGAGGATTTCCCTTTTCAGGTTGACTGGTCACTTAATGTGTTCCTGGGTCTCATCCCTGTCCACTCATCTTCAGGACTTGATTCACTGAAGGCTACTTCCTGGTTTCACATTGCCACAGTGCTCCTGAACTCCCTTCAGAGCCTGAGCCCCTGTGCTCCATACCTAACTAATTGAATTTCCTCCAACACAGTCTCCGGGACCCATATTTTATTGATTCACTTGCCCTCAGAACATCCTCCAAAGCTTTCTTGCTCCCCCCTTAACTTTCTGAGAGCCTCGGCCTCAGGCCTCACTAAGCAGGCTCTCCTTGCCATGGCGGAGGGGAAGGCCAAGAAAAAAATATATAAATTGCAAAGAATGAAGGAACGGGGAGTCATTTCTGTGATGTGAGCTTGGGGGCCCAAAGTTAGCTATCTCATGGCTGAAGTTCAAAGGACTCAAAGATCCTGTCCTTTATAATCTTGTGTTTGAAGTCAGTTTGGAAAGAAAGAAAAAAATATATATGAAGAATATCTAATTTTGTGAATCTCATTTTCAAATTTGAATCTCAAATATTCCCTGAGGCAATGGATTGCACAGGCAGCTCGGTGATGAAAACCTAATGAAAGACCAGAAAGATCATAGATCACACTGGTGTGTCAGCTGTCATAGGTAAGGGAACAATAATGACATTATTTTAATATTTGGGACGTTCTTGGCTGTGTCTCATTCTTTGCAATGACAGATACCCCGGCTCTAAGCTGTATCAGTCTATCATGAGCTCATCCACAGCTTCTGCTCATTTCTGCCATTCCCTTTCTTCTGCCTCTGTTTAAAATATATATATATATATATATATATATATATATATGTGTGTGTATATATGTATATATATACATATATACACACACATTTATATGTGTATATATATTATGGTTAAATATATATACACATATACGTACATGTATATCTTTAACCACAAAATCTATGCATGGTGATGTCTTTATGGCCTTAGTCACTTCCTAGTCTAGGCTCGTCCTTTTCCAGAACATTTATTCTGCCACCTGTTATCTTTTCATTGCAGAAAGAGGATCAATGCCATCTATTAAGACATTCTCCAGCTTCTCTATTCCTACAGAACAGACTAAAGCCTCTTGTAGGGGATATAAAAGCTTTACAATATAAGCTTTGGCTCCTTTTACAGTCTCACTTCCTGTCACTGGGCGCTGCCCTTCTCTGTCCTCCATAGACTCCACCTTGCTTCATGCTGCTTCGGTCCCAAACATGGGATTCCCTGGCTTCTTCACATGCTCTGATGAAGACTCTCTTCTTTTCTGGTTGGACAAAGATGATCTGTCCTTCACAGCTTTCAGGTGTCTGGAAAGTCTTCCCTAAGCTCATGCTGGGATGGTTGCTTTACTCCCTGCTGATGCAGGGTCCCACAGGAACAGTCTGGGTGTGGAGGGTCTACTTCTAAGCCCCTACTTCACTCAGACACACGAGACTGGGAAGCCCTTACCTTTGCCCCTCCTTTTCTTTCACTATATCTGATAGCATGTGCTTAATTAATGCTAAACAAAGAAGGAAATGAATGAAGAAAGGGATGATCAGTCAAGGAATGGATAAGCTGGGTGTTGTGTTCACTTGAACAAAGTCTTACTTTACTCCATTACTATGCCTAGGTATTGAGGATATATCCCCTCTTCACTGGACCCAGCTACTGAGGATGCACTCCTGTCTTCACTATGCACAGGTGCTGGGGATACCCCCTTCTTTACTATACACAGGTACTGTGGACACACCCCCCTCTTCAATAGGCGCAGGTACTAGGAATGCACCTCCTCTGACCTCCAGGAGCTCTCAGAACAACACACCTGGAGAGATTAGTTCACATTGCCTGCCTTCCTGGTTGATTTCCTCATTGACTCATAGGCAGAAAGTTGACATTCAAAATGAAAGAGCGAACTTTCTACACATACAGCTAGTGCGACTTCACTTCTTTCCTAAAGGAGCCTGAATGGCCTCCTACCTCATCCCACAAACACCCATTCCCAGAGAGCCAGGCTCCATTAAGTGTTATTCCTTCCCCAAACTCCACATTCTGAGAGAGTCACAAGGGCAAACTCGTCAGTCCCCTTCTCCCTGCTGCTGGGAACATTAATTAGTACAATCCCCTGGAAAGCAATTTAAGAAAATGTATCTAAAATCTTCAAAACCTTCCATCCTTTGATCTAGCATTTTCACTTCCATGATGGAGGAAACACACACACACACACACACACACGTTCCTCTCAGATTTATTTATATTAGAAAACCATTTAAAAAGCAGTGGATTCAGTCACCTATGGAGTATAATCTTTACATATTATGATGTAAAACATAGTCATTAAGGATTATGATATAAGATTTAACATTTAAAGATCATGATATAAGATTTAAAAAATACCTCGTGGCCTTCCTCAAGTGGCCATGTTAACCTGTTAATGAAAACAAACATCCCCATCTACTAATCTTTTTCATAGTCACAGCTACCAATGTCAAAGAACTGGGGACCTTTTCTTCTTGACCCCAGAAGTAGTCCCAGTCTGAATCTAGGAAGAGAATCCCCTGATCAATCAGCTGATTGAAACCTAAAGCTCACAGGGTTGCTCTAAGTTTCTCCAGTCACCCCTTTCTGCTTTTCTGTCTTCAGAGAGGTACCCTGACTTCCTGGGCTGCTTTCTGGGGTACTTACCCCTCTGCTAGTTCTGCATAGCACCTTTCTACCATCTGTGGTGTCTAAAGAGGAAACATGGACTTTCTCCTAGCCTGAATCAAATCTGCTTCCAGGGGCCATGAGAGAGACTTCCAGAACACTGGCTCCCCAAACCGTTGAAAATAAGCCCACACACTCTGGTCTCTCTTGGCCTTCAGCATAGTGAACCTCAACTTTCTATCTCAGGAACACAGGGTCTACCTGACCTTCTTCTCTGGATCTTACCACCAAAATGCTTCTCCAGAACGTAAAGAAAAAGTAAAGAAGAAGAAAGAGACTCAAAATTATCTCACTCCTGCCCCAGGAATCTCGGCCCTACATCCCACGCACTGTACCCTGGTGGCTTTTCCCAAGATCTTTGATGTCTTTGATCCTAACAGATACCTTCCCAGAGAGACATGTGAGAAGGGAAAGGTGAATGCGGGTCCACAGGTCCCTCCATCTCCTCCCTGCCCTTCCCTTAGGAAAAATGTCCATTGTTAATGACCCTTGGTCACCTGAACGGAGAAAAGGGTGGTCAAAATTAAATATGGATCTCTGACCCAGAATTATTTATATTATAAAAAACACTTAAAAGGTAATGGTTACTCAGCCTTGAGGAAGAACAAAATTATGTCATTTGCAGGAAAATGGGTGAAACTAAAGAATATTGTGCTGAGCGAGATTAGTTAGTCTCAGAAAGTAAAGGGCTGTATGTTTTCTCTTATATGCGGAAGCTAGAGAGAAATTGGGAAACCAGAGGGACTTCAGATAAAGAAGAAAAGACCGGTGGAGGGATAAAAGGGGCCAAAAGGAGGAAAGTATGTGGGGGGACTTAATGAAGGAAACAGTTCAAACAATGCAATATACATGCACGAAATTATCAATACCAATCTCATTAACATGTACAAGGAAGAAGAGAGAGTGGGGTGGGATCCGAGGGAAACGTACCAAGCGCTGTGTGCATGCATGTTCCTATCATTCTGAACCTCATTATGATGTATCATTACAACGCACCAATGGAAGTATTTTGAAAAGTAAAATAAAAGGCAATGAGTTCAGTCAAACATAGAACATACCTTAGCTATTAAAGATTATGTCTTTAAAAATCTCTAGTGGCATTCCTCAAATGGCCACTTTTTCTCTGAAAGAAAAAGTGGACATTTCATTTCGAATTCTTGAAAGAAGTCAATTATCACATGACAATCCATTACCTCTTTACTTTCTGTTTGCCAAAAAAAGACAGTTTGTAAACCACAGGGCTTTGTGGTCCAGGATCAGAAAATAGTAGCTCTGTTCCTTTCTCTCAGTCACTGGTCCAGCCTTTAGGGAATCATTTCAAGGCCTTTGTATATCACACTCTGCTATAATCCTCTCCACTCCCATGGCCCCATTCCTTAGTCTCTCCATGGAAAAAATTTGCTTTGCGTGGACTTTTCAGTATGTTTTTTTTATCTGTTTTAGTTATCACTTTGCACCCATTCTATCCAACATGACAGACATTTTGCCACTAGTTTTCTTTATTAGTAACACAACAGCTACTACTCCAGTGGCCCATGTCACTAGATAGGAAGTATATTTGTGTCTTCAGGCTTTCAAAAGTTAAACTAATGACATGATTCATTCTTACATGGCAGTAACTCCTGGAGGATGTCCAGGGCATTTCCCTGGCCTCTGTCCCCTGCAGGTGAGTAATGGTTGTCATAAAAATGACTGTGTCTAACACTCCTATGATGGGAACACCCCCAGGGAGTCAGGTGGAACTGTCCAGCCAAGAGGCACTTAAAGCTCGGCACAGGGGCACACACTTGTAATCCCACTGAAGAAACAGGTGCAACTGCTTTCCTTGTAGGGACGGGTGGTTAAGATTTCCTTAAGTTCTTGAATGGCATCTTCATGACAGCCCAATTAATTCTTGTAACTCGACTGCTGAATAAGGTATGATACCAAGAATGAAACATAATAACTGTGTCTGGAGAATATTCTCAGCCTAGAAATATCTGATTGCTTTAGGACTTAGATGTTTGGGATCAATTCTGGAATGACAAGACGCATATCTAGTGCCCCTGCTCCCCATCCCCACTGTTATATTTAGATATAAAATGTCCTCTAAAGAGCTCATTTATTAATATTCAAGGCTGATGTAATTGAGTCATGAGGGTTGTAATCCCAGAAGTGGATAAATCCACTGTAATGGATTTACCTGGTAGGCTGGTAGGTGTGGCTGGAGGAGGCGGTCCCTGGGGGTGTGGCCTTGGGGATTATATAAATGGTTCCTCCTCCCCCGGCTCACTTTCTTGCTTCTGGACGCCATGATGAACGGGAGAGTCCATGTGCTCTCCCGTTCAGTTCACTGCTTCCGGTTTCCATGCCCTGAGATCCGCTATCCTGGCCTCACATGGACTGAACCCGAAACCATAAGAAAATAAATCTTCTTCCCTCTAAATTACATGGTCAATCTTTAGATTATAGCTGCAAGAATGCTGATGGATACAAAGGTGCACCATTTCACGGGGACCTTTTCTGGTATCTACAGAGACCTCATCAGGATTTCACCACCCATAAGCTTTTTTCCCTGGACAGTTTTTCCTCTGCAAATGTCTCCGGAATATTCTTTGCAAAGTACATTTTTGGAAATTACAACTTGAGTTTTAACATCCTTTCTTCACACTTTTTATACCCCATGAGGCCCAATTCTGAAAATACCGGTATGATGTATGTCACACCTGTTGGCGTAGCCTTTCTCCCCTATTTGAGGGAATAACATGATTTCCCTTGGTATCTCATTGTCTGAGTGAATCATTTCTAAGCCCAAGATTCTTTGGGCCTTTTTGTTCTGCAATTATTTTTATTTCCAATCATTTATCAAGCTCTTACTATAAGTCAAGTCACTTATTATGCAATTGTTATGAAAAATATAAGAAATAATTACATGGCTCTCAGACTCAGGTAGCTTTTGGAAATGTGTTAAAACCAATATGCAACCTGATCCCAATTTATCTCACCGTTGTACCCATGGAGAACTTGAAGAGAGCTTTTAAAATATCTTGCACTAGAAAGTTCCCACAGAGACATTGATAGTATTACAATCGTAGTTGCCTCGAATTCAAATGACAGTTTACCATTGCATAGCACTTATTTAGTTCTCCAGAATGTTCTTTCACATGTTTTATGAACACGGCCCTATACTCCCTCTTCTAAATGTAGTACTTTGATGCCTTCTTATCACACAGTTCCTGTGTTCAGGTGTTCATGTATCCATTCATTCATTATCCATGAGTATGCATTTCTTTAAAAAGTTTATTATCTATCAGTGAATCTCCACTGTTGACCATAAAAATGACCACACCATACAAGACAAAGCACAGAGATGTTATTTACATAATGGCAAATGCCCATGGGTATAATAGAAAATGGAAAAGTATCTATTGCCCCAAGGAGAGTCCATGACTTGGAAGAACTGACAACTTCTTTAATGGAACAAGAGCCAAAACTCCTGATTCTGCTCTTACCCAGAAGCAACAATATATTAATTCATCTGATTAACATGTATCTTGTTTAACATATCAGGAACAAAATATGGTGACCATACATCATCATCATTATTTAATATTGATCTGAATGTAATAAGGCTTCAAATCAAAATAAAAGAGATGGTGATAACTATGTGCAGATGAAAGTTGAGAAAATATTATTGTTTGCGGAGAACCTAGTTTTCTACTGAGAAACCCCTTCAAATCAAATTGTGTCGTAATTTTAAAGTTAAGCTAAAGAATGGGAGAGATGTCTGCAATACATATAACTGGAAAAGATTCACATTCAGAATGTATGAAGACCTCCCAAAAATCAATAAGAAAATACTAATAACCCAATGGAAAAATGGGTAAAATCTGTTCAGAAAAGAAAAAGAGGAAAACTGAATGATTCATGAATCTCTGAAACGATGTTCCATCACAGTGATTCTCATGTGGAGGATGAGTCTGCAAACTGTATCGCAGGTCAAATCCAACCCAGGAGCTGTGTGGTTGGGTCAGAGGGTAAAAAATGTGCTTTTACATTCTTTTTTTTTTTTTTTTGCGGTCCTGGGGATTGAACCCAGGGACGTTCTACCTCTGAGCTACACCCCCAGCCCTATTTTTTATACTTTATTTTGAAACCAGGTCTCAAGAAGTTGCGGAGGGCCTCACTAAGTAGCTGAGGCTGGCCGCGAACCCAGATCCTCTGGTTTCCGCCTTCCAAGTACTGGGATTACAAGCGTGCGCCACCACTCCCGGCTTGCTTTTACATTCTTAAAAGGTTGATTGACAGTCACACAAACAACAATGACAAACCCATACTAATATAAAGAAGACTAATATAGAGATGGCAAAGTCTAACGTATTTACAATCTGGTTCTTAACAAAAGGAGCTGGATGTAAATGTATACTAAAGCAAAACACAACTTCACACCGTCCAGATTGGCAAACATTACAAACCCTTACTGTACCAAGTGCAGGGCAGGATGTGGAAGAAGAGAGGTTGCTGAGGTCATCAGCTGGAGGCCATTTGCATCAGTAGAAGCTCAGCAGAGTAAGATTTAATAATGTAGAATGTAAGATAGCTACGTATCTTTTTTTTTTTTTTTTTTGCGGTACTGGGGATTGAACCCAGGGGCATTCTACCTCCGGGCTACACCCCCAGCCCTATATTTTTATTCTTTATTTTGAAACAGGGCCTCACTAAGTAGCTGAGGCTGGCCGTGAACCTGTGATCCTCTGGTCTCAGCCTCCCAAGTACTGGGATTACAAGCGCACGCCACCACGCCCGGCTATAGCTACATATCTTAAACCTTTGCACATAGGTTCAAGGAGACTTGCATGGGATGGAAAGCATTGTCTGAAATAGCAAAGGTCCGTCAGAAGAAAAATGGAGAAACACATTGGTGTCTGTTCACATATTTCTCATGCAATACAGCTGTGAACACCTATCAAATATAACTACTATGTCAACGTGAATAAATATTACAGCGTAACATCAAGATAAAATGTAGAATAATATACACAGTATATATTAGTTTCATATTATTTATATATAGTAATGACAATTCTAACTAAAGCATAAACAGTAAGTCTAAATCCATAAAAGGGAGAGATCCAAAGTAACTTTATGTTCATAGTTACCTTTGATCATAAAAAGGGGAGGGACTACTGTTGGGAAGAGGTATGCAGGAATTTTCAAATCTGTGAGTGTTTCATTTCTATTTTTTAAGTATTCTAAGAAAATGTAAAAAATGGCCGGGTGTGGTGGCACACACTTGTAATCCCAGTACTTGGGAGGCGGAGACCGGAGGATCCAGGTTCGCGGCCAGCCTCAGCTAATTAGTGAGACCCTCCGCAACTTCATGAGACTCAGTTTCAAAATAAAGGATAAAAATAGGGCCGGGGGTGGAGCTCGGAGGTAGAATGCCCCTGGGTTCAATCCCCGGTACCGCAAAGAAAGAAAATGTAAAAAATTGTTAAATTTGTTGACAGGTACACTGGTGTTAATGATACCATTATTTTTCCTGTGTTTGCAAACCTCTGCAATGAAAAAGAGAGAAAAAATAGTACAAAGCAATCATTGGGGAAAATTTGTAATTAAAAAGGAAATTCAATGACATCACTGAATACAAAGTAAACACATCAAAATTAATAGTTTCCTTTTTTTTGGTATGCCATTGCAAAATCAGTTAAATGGTAATGTGGGGAAAAGATAGCATTCTCAATAAAATAAAAATATAAGTAACAAGAAATGCATATACCTTGAAGCAGGTAAAATAGATATGAAGGAAGCTGGGAAACAGTACTGTAGATATCTGGCGGGCCCCCTTGTGGGCGGGGCCCGTATTTGGATGACTGTCAGGTGAGCTCTGGGGTGTGCAGGTACTGTGAGCCAGCCAACCCTGTGTGAGGCTCACCAGTGTGGCGGGGCTGCCACCTGGATGGCTGTCAGGCGAGGCTGGGGTGCGCACAGTGCTGTGTCCTGGCTGGCTGTGTGACAGGCTTTCAGGTGTGGGAGGCAGGGCTGCCTCCTGGATGGCTTTAGGGCGCGGCTCATGCTTGCACAGGCCCTGCAGGCCAGCTCTCTGTATAGCAGGCTCACCAGGGAGATGGTGCAGACGTCTGGTTGGGTGTAGGTGCTCCTGTGCTATGGGCTGTGTGTTGGTTTCCCTCTGCAAAGTCCATTGGTTCTCTGGGGATGGAGGCATCCATGGGTTTGGAGGTCTCAGCCCTTTCTGCTGGCTCTGAGAAGCTGGGGTCATGGTATTGCAGCCATGGTATTGTGTGAGTGTAGTGTGATCGCAGTGGAGCCTCAAGAATGCAGATGTGCTGTGGCTACTCGCTCCCAGGGTGCAACTTAGCAGCTTATTCCAGCCGTGGGTCTCAGTTCACGCCCCAGTAGCTTGGTCATGGGAGGTGAGGGGTATACAACGTTAGCTTCTGCTCTGTGTCCATACAGTTGCACCAACTTCAGGCACATCTCCTAACTGTGTTCAGGGCCTGTGAGGGCTGCAGGAGCCTCGTGTTCAGGCTACAGTGGCAATGGGGATGGTTTGGGGGTCTCCAGTTTACCTTTTCCCCATAAAGAGAAGTCCATCTCGGCTCTGAAACAGTGTGGGAAGGGGGACAGTGGGGGAGCGTTGAGGTGACTTGCTCTCCTCACTCTGGTACTGTCCTGGCTGTCGAGCTCCACAAGGCCCTCGCCACGTTCTTGTTGCTGTCCAGCATGTTCTTCTTCAGTTGCTCCAGCAAGTCCACAGTCGCTTATTCTTTGTTTATTCTGTTTTTTGGGAGAAGGGTGAGCAACAGGCAACTCTGGCCATTTTGCTGATGTTGTCACTCCAGAATGTGACATTTTATAGATGATGTGGTTATAATATATACTCATATATTATATATATACCCACATAGGCACAGATGATGGGGAGAATGTTTCAGAAATTAATACTAGTGTGCTTCAGGTTGTGAGATTATGGATATTTCATTTCTTTATGTCTATTTTCCCCTAAGACTTACAGAAATTACATTAATTTTACAATCATATATAAAATGTGGTACTAATACATCTTATACTTAATTAATATCTATCATTAATTTATTAGTTTAAAAATTTATTGATGATCTGTTTATGTTCTGATTGATAAACATTTATTAAATTTTCCCCATATACCAGGCAAAGGAGCATGCTTCTTGAAAATAAAGGACTATTGAGCTGATGTATTGGCTTTCAGTGAAAGTTATCTAAAACTCACATTCAGAAAGAAATGAAACGGAATTGAGATTATTTAATATTGCACAACTGAACCATCTGCAGGAATGAGAAGATATATTTTCTGGGTGTAGGAATGAATTGAAAGGTAAGGAAGTCTGCAAAACTAGCTGAGCCTTGTAAGAGATCAGCTCTAAGACTTCCTCAGTTTCCATATTTCAGGCAGTGTCTCAAAACTTGAGTTTGAATTTTCCATCTCCTGAGACTTGTTTGTCTTTTACGTAGTGAAGTTACCTGGTAATGAGTTCGTACTTAAGAGCTAATTTGAAATGGAATTTTTATAGAGCCAATTTTTTGGTTGCTTAAAGTTAATTGCTTTGTACCTAATTTAAGTCCCACAGGGAGCAATTCTGATGTCCCCCAGCAAACTTTATCTTAAATGAGGCTGATCTATAATCCTATTACATGTGTCTGGGTGTCTGTCAGTGAATGTCATGGGAGATACTAAGTTTCTAAAGGATATTGTGTGATTTTAACACTCTCTAAGGATTTTTTTTTTTCTGGCAAAAAAGTAAATTGTTTTCCTGAGGCCAGGTCAGTCACTACCAAATAAAAGTGATGAGAAGATGGTGAGGTTTGTATTACTTTTGCTTGCCCAAACAATCGATCACAGTTGCCTGGCAACTTGCAAGAGATATTGAGGTAGGAAAGAAGGAATAAGTGAAATAGGTAGAAAGGAGACATGAAGGAGTAGGAAATAAAATTTCAATTCAGAAGTTCAGTATACTTTTACACTCCCTAAATCAGTCTCTCTACCAGGTCTATCACTCTTAAATTCTTGGGAAATCTGTAAATCTTGAAGTTAACCAAAAAAATCACTCATTTATGATAATTACCTTTGCATTGTTAACTAACCCCCCATTAAATAGTTTAAGCAAGAAAGATACAATATCTTGAGAAACCTATAATTTTGGGAAGCTTTCAACATTATCTATTGATCAGATAATGGAGACCATATCAGCTTAAGGATCCTGAAAATGACCAGACCACTGTAAACTGTCTTGAGATCACTATACTTATATCATCTTCACATACTTTCCCATACCCACCCCTTGCCAAGTTTCCTTTGAAAGAGGAACCCAGAATCTCCAAAGCGTCTCTCTCTTACTCTGTAGATAACCCGCATTCTCCCTTAAATATGTGCTTCTTGATTTTCTCCTTCTTCTCCTCCTCCTCCTTTTCTTCCTCCTCCTCTTACTCCTCTTCTTCCTTCTCCTCCTCCTCCTCCTCCTCCTCCTCTTCTTCCTCCTCCTCTTATTCCTCCTCTTCCTTCTCTTCCTCCTCCTCTTCCTCCTTCTTCTTCTTACATTGGGGATTGAACTCAGGGGCATGCTATCTCTGAGCTACACCTCATAAATAAAACAAAATAGCACAATAAAAATAAAACAGGATAAAAATAAAATAGCACGATTTTATTTTTTATTTTGAAACAGGTTCTCACTAAGTTGCTGAGGGCCTCACTAAGTTGCTGAGGCTGGTCTTGAACCTGCGATCCTCCTGTCTCAGCCTCCCAAGTACTGGGATTGTAAGTGTGAACCACCATGCATGTTCAGCTGATTTTCTAAATATACTTCTATTTATGCTTCTGACTGATGTGTGCTGAAATTATTTTCCATCACATAAGCCAAGGACCTCGCTGGTCCTAAGTTGAGCTCCCCATCTCTCTCTCTGGGAACTCTTCAGGACCCTTCTCCAAGTCATCTCTTCTTTTCTGACAATATGACGTGGTAAAGGTCATGAATGAAACAAGGATAAATACAATGCTGCACTGAGACTAGAAGGGCATCAGGGCTCCAATAATTAGAAAGAAACCAGATATTGCCAATAGTGAGCCTATAGCAGTGGTTCTCAAAGTGTAGTCCCTGGACCAGCAGTATCAGACTGACCTGTCAATGTTTCAGAAATGAACATTCTTTGGGCCCACCCTGAATCTACTGAATTAGAAACGCTAAAGTTTGAGAAACACTAAGCTAGACTGATGGGATTGTATTGGGGCCTGCTTTTTATCCTGGCAGCTAACAGATGGCCTGTTTCAAAGCTGACATTTTCCCTCCTCTTTTTTCCCCCTGCTCCTCTCCTTCTCCCCTCACAAGTAACAGGCTCTGAGAAAGAACGAACTCAAGGATGACTTAGACATGAATTGTGTCTCTTCTGACCAGCCCACATGACCCTGAAGAGCTCACTTTTAAAAGGGGTGTGATTCCTTTGTTCAGGGTAGAATCCAAGGTTTGATTCTGAACTCTTATGTTCACTGGATTCTACAATTTTCTAGCAAATCAATAGATTTCTTTTTCCTTCTTCCCAAAGACTTGTCCCAATTATTTGATTTAGCAAATAGGAGCAGATACCGGAATTCAGTTTCAGGATTTTGCTAAGGCAGAACTGTGAGGCGAGTGTGGTCAGTATAGGGGCACTAATAACTTTATCGATTTTGTCTGAGATATGGAGACAGAGGTGGACAATATTGGGAAGTTCATGCAAAAGGGCTCTAATAGATATTCCCCATTTGGAGAAGAAGTAGAATTCTAAGCCAAGCTATGCCAGGAACCCAAAGTCATAGGTAGGATAATAGACAAAATCATGGCACCAGGCAGTTTCCCATTACTTGCCTGGATTTGCTGACATCTTTTGCTTGGAGACACATTAAAGTTACCAGAGGTCTCTGACATGGGAGGTAACTCACTGAGGATGGATCCTAAAGGGAACAACATCTTCATTCATCTAATTTCACTAGTAAGACAATGTACCCAAAGCTAATATAACTGAGCTCATAGGGTATAAATAGGTGAGATCTGGGTGTCCCATAAAGGGAACAAAGAGACCTTTCAGAGAAACTTGATGACTGTCTTTGACACCATTCCAATTTGGGGGCACAATGGGGGTTTCATAATATGAGTAGAATAGATAGTTAACAAAGCATTTGATGGCTCTCTCAATGGATCTTATTATAGAAATAGCAGTAGAGAACTATTGGACAAACAAAACCAAGCCAAGGATACCAAATTACTTTATAGAATCCAAAGTACATTAAGGGGATAAAATATAGATAAGAGGGTTTGTGACAAGGAAATTTGCAGAGAAATTGGTTTTGGCTATAAATTTCCAATGATCAGAGTGGGCTCCAAAATGACCTAAATATTAATTGTGTACTGATCAAATATTTAATAGAATTTGATCATGGTTTAGTCTCTGGCCCAGCCTATCAGTAGTAGGAGTTAATTGAAAAGATTTATTGCCTTAGAACAGCAGTGTGCACACTTAGCAGCCATCGGAATCTCCCTGGAGGGCTTATTAACACAGATGGCTGAACTCCAGCCCCACAGTTTCTGATTCAGTCAGTCTTGGGTGGGCCTGAGGATTTTCATTTTTAGCAAGCTCCCAGGTGGTACTAATGCTACTGGTGTAGGTACTATACTTTGAGAACCACTGGAGGAGACAAAGCACTGCAGAGTGAGGATGGATTTCGATGGTTAACCCGTATGGAGGATGCAGAAAGTAGAAAATCTCCATTGCATGAAGCTCAAACCCACTGTCCCTTGCTGTTGGGTTCTGAAACCCAGGAATGGGAAGTTTCAGGCAAGCTTTGGTTGATTATGGGAGATTGCTTCTAGAAGGGTAAAAATGGCATAAGTCTTCCTTAAACCTTAAGAAGTCCCCATTTTATCAAGAATCAAAACAATGACCCTAAAGGAAATTCTTCGAGGCTGTGAACCCTACTTACTGTGCTCCTGTCCTGCAAACTCAGCGAGCCTACTTGCTTCTAGAAGGCTAGGCAGGAACTGCGCAGATGCATGGTAAATTGCCCTTTCCTGCAGCTGATTCTTTTTCATACTCTCTGGTGTATGGATGCAAGGAAAGGATGCAGCTTTCTACCATTTACCTACAGAGGCTACCCATGACCCACACTGTTACCTTCGGAATCTCAAAGCATCAGCATTGCCCTTTCCTCAAAAAACTTTGGCCCATGTTGGGGTCTCTGTAGTCTTGTGATAGATCATTAATTTCCATCTGAATGATTGAGAAAGTTTGCTCATAGAAAAAGACTTGAGGTGCCCCGGACAGTAGAGGGGTTGCTGTGTTCCTCCCAAGTTGACTAGTTAAAACAGCCTGGCGCTTTGCCTCCCCCGCACCCACTCTAGCACAGGTCGGATGGGTGTCTGTGTTAGTAAGATCTCAACAGAATCCCCAAGTCCCTCATCTTAAATGAACCATTGCAGAGGCAGTCCAAGATAGCGACTATGGGAGGTACCACATTACGATCTCTCTGAGACTTGGATCTCAATTGCCGTGAAAGCAACTTCTCGACAGGCGAAAAAGAGCAACAAAAACTTAAACAACAAAAAATTTTGAAATGTGACAGAATCAAAGCCAGAAGACAAAACAGAGGAAAGTAAAAAGCTCCAAGCGCCTTACCTAAGGAAAAGCGGCAGAGCCATCTTGGCCGGACCGTGCCGGCCGCTACCGGCATTGTGGCTTCCACATGCCACTGGCAGAGAAGCCAGAGACCTGCTGTGAGTTCAACTGCAGATCAGCAGAGACGGAAGCAAGCAGCGGCTCCTCCACACTCGACACACCAAACAGCGGCCACAGCTGCTGCAGCGGCACCATCTTGGCAGGACCTTACAGGCGGCTACCAGCATTGTGGCTTTCACACAAGACCAACGGAGATGCCAGCGACCTGTTGTGAATCCAGCAGCTGCAGAATAGCAGCAGTGAAGGCAGCAGCGACTCGCTCCATGCGCGACACAGACCCAAACTGCTGCGGCGGCAGAAGCGGCGGCGGCGCCATCTTGGTCAGACTGCGCTGGAAGCTACCAGCATTATGGCTTTTGCAGGCCACCAACGAAGAAGCCAGGAAGCTCTTCTAAAACCAGCACTGCAGAGCATCACCGACAAAAGCGAGCAGCAGTTCGATCCACGCTCAGCAGAATCCCCAGGGCCCGGAGGCCTGACCAGAAGCTGCAGCAGCGACTGAGCCCACCCCCCAGAGATTAAGAGCAGCGCTCAACGAGACCGTAAGTCAACGAGCCGCCCCAGGGGAGACCACCCAGTGCGGCCACAGGGACTCACGGGATCTGAGACGGTGCAGATTGCCCCAGCGGAGGTAGGAATGGGGTCTGCTATGGGATGCGGTAGATCCCTGGTGATATTTGGGTGGGACAGACTTGTAGCCCGTGGGTCGCAGTGCCCTTATGGAGTCCCCAGGATCACCACAGGACATACAGTTGTGGTACCCGGGGAAAAACTGGACCAAACCAGCCTTCTCTGTGGAAAACATGGAGTTCCATGTTTGCACAGAATCGGGTCAAAGCGACATCTGCCACTTCTTTAGGCAAAAAGAGACACAAGCCCACAAGCCTGGGGCCCCCTGTTGGTGACACCTCCCATAGTTGTAGACAGAGAGAGATATAGGGACAGCCCAAGTGGAGACCGCGGAGACCACGCTTGCAGT